>SDVV010032168.1:0-11459 GCA_016164225.1 Gammarus roeselii
ATATATATACATATAGCGAGAGAGAGAGAGAATTTATATATATATAGAGAGAATTTTTTTACCAGAAATATTTGGTTAACGGCAACACCCTCAGCAGTTGGACCATAGAGAGAGACGCTTTAGGTTTGGAGCAGATAGAAAGTCACGAAGAATTTGTACTTCTGAAAAATTGTTTCTCTATTCATAAACGGCAGTATATGCTCAGATCATCGCCCGCCTATCAACCTGGTGAGTGTCTGAACAGTTTTGATTCGTTGTTAAGGAATGCCGTCCATCGTGCGGAGTTGTATCTACGTCATGTGGTACAAAATAAACACAATTTCCTTCTAGTAACGAACACATTCTCACTCGACTGGTTGATTAGGATTCGCAACAATTGAGTCCTGTGCAGCACGTCTCCTATTAGTATCATGAAAAGAATTCGCAATAATTATATCCCTTTCATATTTTATTTCATAATTGAGAATCGAGCCTCCAGATAGTTTACAGGTGAATGCCGAAGTCTATAAATTATTTCTGCTTCACACTTGCTATTAATCCGGATCACATGCAATGAATCAAATTAGAAGATTGCCAAACATAATTAACATTATTTCGCAGCAATTGAAAATAATATTGACTCCGTTGGGGGTGAACACGTTCCAGAATAGGTAGAATAATTGCTGATACCGGACGTTGGCTCCGTCACTTGGACGATGGTGACGTCACTTGGGCGATGGTGACGTTACTTGGGCGATGGTGACGTTACATGGACTTTGGTAACGTCACTTGGGCGATGATGACGTCGCATGGGCGATGGTGGCTGCTTGGACGATGGTGACATCGCTTGGACGATGGTGACGTTACTTGGGCGATCGTGACGTCACTTGGGCGATGGTGACGTTACTTGGGTGGTGGTGGCGTCACTTGGGCGATGGTGACATCACTTGGGCGATGGTGGCGTCACTTGGACGCCATCACTTGTACGATGTACCGGTTGATCAGTTATTTCACCGTTCAACCATTTCCTATTTCATCATTTTCTAATTCATAACCACGGTCCCGACTTGAACAAAATTTCGCGATCGATATCCCATTTCTATTAACAAAATAGTTGTGATTGCACTTGGTGTATTATAAAGTTTTATTGCACGGGCGATGAGAGATATGACTCGTTTGATGGCACCTGTGATAGCCAGGTTAAAGAGCATGTGCTGATCATTCATTAAGTTGATTACGTCAGCAACTGTTTTATTTGTTGATGGTGAGTTTAGTCATTTATGTCCTGAAATGGTCATCAGCTGAGATTCAAATAATGTGTTTGATTGGCAGTCATCGGCAGTTCAAACGGAGAGCAGCCTTTGATCGAATTAAGATGCATTTCTTTAATGTAGTGTATTTCCAATGTAATTCACATCATGCTGAACAAAGTAAAATTCAACTTGGTGTCAAAATCACATCACTCGGCAGTGATTGAACAAGCAGGAAACAGTCGATCTGCAAAGTTCATTAAGAAGCATAAGAAAATAAATATCAAATATAATCCTTTGTTGGTCACACGACCCAGACCGATGAATATTCTAATGAATTGAATAATGGAGCGACGATGTATCAACACCTCGTTATTATTGAACTAACCGGATGGGAATGCATTGTATTTTTCCTGATATTTGTTTGGAGCTGAACAGACCAACGGTTTCGAACGCACCGTGAATTGTTCAACTGAACATTCCATTGGAATGCGTTAGTGAAGAATAATAACAGCGAAGCAACCTCAATTCGAACTATGCGAACATCCGTTAACATCACTTAGAGGTATTGTTTTTTTATATCGAGTTAAATAAGTTTTAAAAATTATCGATAGATTTAATCAATATTGAAATAATCCCAACAGTAGTAACTTGACCGCTTGGTAAACGGTTGTCTAGCACCATTGCAGAAAGATACACTATTGTAGTATTACTCAAACTATGTGAAAAGGCACACAGCTTCACCTACTAGAGCTCCCTGCACCCCATTAACCACATACTACAGTGTTATAACTTAAACTACATGAAGTGGCATGCTGCTTCACCCCAAGAGCTCCCTGCACCCCTTCCTTCACGCACTAGAGTGGTATAAGTAGTACAATAACGTGAAGATGCCTGTAGCTTCGCCTCCAACAGCTCCCTGCACCCCATTAACCACATACTACAGTGTTTTAACTCAAGGTACATGAAGAGGCCTGCAGCTTCGCCCCCAACGGCTCTTTGCACACCATTATCCACACACTACAGTGGTTTAACTTAAACTACCTGGAGAGGTCTGCATCGTCATCCCCAACAGCTCCCTGCCCCCTTTCCCATAGATCTACCCCACTAATCGGATAATACTTCCGTGAAGGAAGCAATTAGAACCCAGGCAGGGATTATTATTTCTGGTGAAGCTATGGAGGAAATCGGGGAGGTCTTTGGGGAATGTTCACAAGCCCCAGTTGATTGCTCAACCGAGCTGGAGTCATAGAATGCATCTCAAGGGGGATGGGGGTGGAAGACTCGACGGGAGGTTAGGAATGGAAAGCATAAAATTTAACTTATTCATACCAAATTGTAGGAAACATCATAGAGAGTGCAGGTAATAACTTGCCGTACGTATTCATAACATGAATTCCTTTATCTGATCGACTCGCGAGGAAGAATTCATTTTGTAGGTTGTCATTCAGTTGAATCAGTTTTTTTGTCACCGATAACATCAATGGTGAATAAACACGTTTTGAATCGATCTTCGTCAAGAATTTTGTAGTCGTTTCATCATCGAAACTACGGTTGTACCAAACCTCGATTAGGCGTCGTTTAGATGAAAATCGGCCTTCGTCGATGGGAACTTTGATTGTTTGAATTTCCATTTTGGATCTACAATTTATATCATTATTTTATTCGTCAACATCCAATAACGCTTGCTTCCCAAATGTTCAACATTATTTAATTTCTTGTTATGTATGCTTGACACAAAAATATTTGTCTTACAAACGTCAGTTGTACTATTCTCAAGCATTGAAGTTATCTTACTTTAAAGAGACATGTTGGAGAATGATTAAAGAAAAAGAAATAAGGATTACCATGTGACATTAACCACTCAAAAAAATTAGGGCTAGCTAGATTAAATATAGAGGCATGTTACACGACTGCTTGCCCAGTCAAATTGATTAACGTTCCTAATTACAAATTTGCCGGTTACCTAACTGTATTGCAAGACGACATTATCCCGAGAGCACCCCTCTATAGCCTAATAATTGATTCCTGAGTGACAGTATTGTTTGAATAGAGCCCGCTGGTCCCTTTTTGGAAGTTCCTATTCGACTAATCCGATCATCCAGAGTACAGGAAAACAATTTTACAGTGAGTTCGAGAACCCGGATTACGCTATTGATTTAATAACACTCTCCCTCGCTCTTAAATAGCAGGCCACAAGCCACACTCTCCCTAGCTCGTAAATAGCAGGCCACAGCCACACTCTCCCTAGCTCGTAAATAGCAGGCAACAAGTCACACTCTCCCTAGCTCGTAAATAGCAAGCCACAAGCCACACTCTCCCTAGCTCGTAAATAGCAAACCACTCTCCCTAGCTTGTTAATAGCAAGCCACACGACACATTCTCCTTAGCTCGTTAATAGCAAGCCACAAGCCACTTTCTCCCTAGCTCGTTAATAGCAAGCCACAAGCCACACTCTCCCTAGCTCGTTAATAGAAAGCCACAAGCCACACTCTCCCTAGCTCGTAAATAGCCAGCCACAAGCCACACTCTCCCTAGCTCGTAAATAGCAAGTCACACTCTCCCTATCTCGTTAATAGCAAGCCACAAGCCACACTCTCCCTAGCTCGTTAATGGCAAGCCACAAGCCACACTCTCCCTAGCTCGTTAATATCAAGCTACAAGCCACACTCTCCCTAGCTCGTTAATAGCAAGCCACACGCCACACTCTCCCTAGCTCGTAAATAGCAAGCCACAAGCCACACTCTCCCTAGCTCGTTAATAGCAAGCCACAAGCCACCCTCTCCCTAGCTCGTTAATAGGAAGCCACAAGCCACACTCTCCCTATCTCGTTAATAGTAAGACACACTGGGAAATAGAATGAAGCTTTGGAGGAGGAGAAAATGGATTTTTTTCGTATGATGACGCTGATGTCAAACGGTAACATCGGGTGGACGAGCTTTCAGAGTGATTGCTTTGTCGTTCATCCGTGAACCGTGTTTATCTGTACCAAAATCACCCACAATTTCTGATATGCAATGCTGAAAATTGAATAATTGAGACTGGTTTTTGACGGTCAACTGAATAAACTAAGTTGACTTATGTCAAACGATTGAATGCGTTGATTTCGTTGTTGTTGACACAGTAATTTATTCCTGTGCTGCCTGTACACACGCGTAATCATTTATACAGGTTAAACAGAAACCTCACTATTGCATAACATCAGCAAGGAGAACGTGAATGAATTCTACACATACTCGACAACTGCAGTGCTGAGGTGATGATCGACAACGTTGGAAAAGAGGCTTATAGAATGAAGTGATGCAGCGATGGACGAAACAGGTTCAGGCTATTGACATTCAATTGTCCGTGTGGACATTGGCGCTGCTCTTAGTGATTAGTATACACCGCTTATGGTTATTCAATGAATATGCGGAGTTAAGAGGACAGTTCATTGATATAACAAATCATGGGTGTATTAGAATTTATTAGAAATCTCTTGTGAGAAGTCCTGTTCTTTTCAATTTTTCTAGACTGGCGATGGGTTTTTGAACTATCATTGATTCAACTGGCATCATTTGAATACCTCTGGATGTAAAATTCTTCGCCGCGCTTCGCCATTTGTAAGAAGACAATTCTAAAAGTGTTGCATTTTTAACAGGCCAAAAAGGTGTATCGTGAGGATAGAAATGAGTTGGAATAATACACCGCATTTTAAATTAAGAAAAGCAGTAACTGTATATGCAATCAATCTCTTGCGGAAGCCCGTAACTTTTGTAAATAGATTGATTGCTTCATCTTTCATGCAAAACTAATGACAATGATAACTCAGAAGAATCTTCCTCCAAGCCAGCGGTTCTGTTCTGGGCCCACAATGGCAGAACCTTCCTTTCTGTACTCGTTTGAAATCCTCCATCCCACCCCCAACCCTCGACACTCTATCTTTCCAGCTCGTAGCACAAATTCGCCGACGGCTCTGAGAAGACAAGAATCCTAAAATACTCTCAATAAGCTGATCCAGGGCAAGGCTTATATTCGAAGACGGTTGTGAGACCATTGTTACTTGTACTTCTGGGCTGGAAACCACTCTATACACATACCAGTAGTATTGTTCCTACGACTGACTCACTGGTTATTGATTTGCTGGTCCAACGGGAGCCGGATAATGGTACCCAATTAAGCGGCTTTGGATGAAATAACAATTACTCGAAATTGTTTGACGTAACAAACATGAATGGTCAGCCAAACATTAATAAACTGGCAGAGACCTCTATTAAACTAACAGTTTTGACATAATGAGCAAACAACCTCAGTCAAAGGAGTACATAAGGCCTGGCAGAGACTATTATGGTGCCCTAAAGTTATTAAAAGTGTATCCTCATTGATCCACCCATGACAGTCGAACATCCGTGACTGTGGCCTAACAAAGTTCTTATATTTTATTTTGGTGTCGTGCAACCAGACCCTTCTCTGCGTTACGGTTCAAACGAGGGACCACTCTGTTAATACGGTGTTATTTGCCCGAATTAACAGACGGCTCCTTGGAAGAAACAAGACGAGAATGCGATGTTGCAGGACTTAAGAAGTAAAAGGACTTAATGGACATAGGACATTAACTAAGTTATGAGACTGAGTAATGTTATGAGACTGAGTATTTTTATGCGACTGAGTATTTTTATGAGACTGAGTAATGATATGAGACTGAGTAATGTTATGAGACTGAGTAATGTTATGAGACTGAGTAATGTTATGAGACTGAGTAATGTTATGAGACTGAGTAATGTTATGAGACTGAGTAATGTTATGAGACTGAGTAATGTTATGAGACTGAGTAATGTTATGAGACTGAGTAATGTTATGAGACTGAGTAATGTTATGAGACTGAGTAATGTTATGAGACTGAGTAATGTTATGAGACTGAGTAATGTTATGAGACTGAGTATTGTTATGAGACTGAGTAATGTTATGAGACTGAGTAATGGGTCTAGTGACTCATAACAGAAGACTAGCATGACGGTGCTCGCACAAGTACTAGATATTTCTATGCCATTAACAGCATTCATGGTCGGGGTCGAAAGACACTTCATTAGTGTGAGGTCCAGGCTTAAAAGACGCCCACTCACGAGTACCTTGATATAAGAAATCTTTCGTAGACTACCCATACTCAAGAAACAATATGTTATATTGGGCGTCCGCTGTATAAGTTACATCTCCGAACAATGCTCGTCTACTAACATTTTCATGAAATAACTCTTCTGAGTTTTATATGCATAGCTAAAGACCTGATCTCTGTTAATAATATTATCGGAAAATCATTGTTAGGCTGCAAAGAGTAGCAAATAGTCACGGTCGGTAAGCTGTTTTGCCATGACCCTTCTGGTAAGCAGGTACTTTGCTAAATGCAATAGAGTCTCCTGAAACGAATATCTTATGACGAATGCGTTCTGTCTGAATTTATGACGCTTGTCGTCATGGCAACATGACGGCGTCGTAGCATCGATTAACTTACACGTTGACAAATTCAAATATTTTGAATGTGCTAAGAAAAAAAATGTATTTCATAATAATATGATAATTTGTAATTTTGTTACTTTTCACATGAGCGTGGAAAGTATTTGGGAGCGAGGGAAGTATCTGGGAGCATGGGAAGTATCTGGGAGCGTGGGAAGTATCTGGGAGCGTGGGAAGTATCTGGGAGCGTGGGAAGTATCTGGGAGCGGGGGGAGTAACTGGGAGAGGAGGAAGTATCCGGGAGCGTGGGAAGTATCTGGGAGCATGGGAAGTATCTGGGAGCGTGGGAAGTATCTGGTAGCGTGGGAAGTATCTGGTAGCGTGGGAAGTATCTGGGAGCGGAAGAAGTATATGGATAGGGATTACAAGGGTATAGGTGATGAAGTCACATTCTGGACAAGCGGCTTCTGGAGTTCAAGAAATCAACTGGAGTCGTCATCCATCGCATATCAACGTGTGACGGCGCATGCAATCAGCTCTCCGCGAGGTGACAGAAAGTTGCATCATCTGAAAAGATGGAGTACCTCGACCTGGCCTAATTAGGATCCTACGGAATTTAGATGCCAGAGCTTGAAATGACTCAACAGTTTACTCCTAACACCAATTCTGTTCATGCTTACTGGCTAAGTGAAGCTTGGATGCGCTGTTCACGTGTTCGTCTTGACTAGAATGTTTGCGACGGTTATCGGAATTGGCAGATAACCTTCGGCCAATGTCGCTGTTCAAGAGGCTGCTGGATTTACCATAGACACCTGTTATCTCGATGGCAAAAAACACTAAATGGTAGCGGTCACTAAGAGTCTGGGTATTATTTCTTAAGTTTGTTCGCCGTTGCGTTGGCAGCCATGCAGCTTTTTAAAAAGTGTTGTGCAGCTTACTCACAGCAAAAGTTCTACGCAAGTGCAATCTCAAAAAATGGAAAGACTATATCCCGTCAGTAAAGCTTACCATCGCCACGATCGAATCCAGGGTCACGGATTGTTCCATGACCGGGTTTACGTGGAGCTCGTTCAATCATACCATTGAGAGCCCCTCGCTGGAAGGCAAGGGAACGCCTGTATGACCAATTCACCCATGCGTTTCCGATAGTGGCAGATCGGTGCGGATGAAACAGTGACGCGCACACTCTGACCGCATGAGCAAAGCGTGTCTAGTTATAATACATTGAAGTGCCATAAAGAAGGATACGAAAAGCATCTAGCCAAGAGGATATTCTTGAGGTAGCAAGGAGGCCAGCCTTCGTTGCAGACTCTGGTGTCTCGAGGATCAGACATTCAAAGTCGCCCTTACTCCCTCGGTGTTGAGATTTCTGGATAGCGCATATTCGCCATGCCAAGCTTTCCATACCGAAACCGCTTCCTGAAGTTCGTTTATTTGAATCTGAACCTTAACGTCTAAAAGAACGTTTTAGGCTATGATAATGATAAATTTCATAGATGAGATAAAGCTGGGCCAAACGACGATACCCATTACACCAGAATTTAAGAGAAGAGTTGCTTTCGACCAAGAAAAATCTGCGGATGATTGGGGATGACAGTGATTGCCGAGACAGTTTCTCGCACTAAACCGTTGGATCGCGCCAGGTGATTGTCGTGCAAGTAACTGAGAGCAACGCGCAGAAAGAACAGGAGCTTGGAAATTGCTTGATGTGGCTAAATGAAGCTCGGACGAGAGGCCCTCAATGTTAGGTAAGTAAGTAATTTTGACTTCAATTGCTCTTTGCTATCGGTGCGCGTCAATATTGTCATCAGGAATTGCCTCGCAGAAACAAGTCTCTGCGTGCTTCGCGGTGGCAATGTCAGTAGTGTTGACATGTTTCCACTCGCATTTTTTGGTCATCAATGATAAGGATAATTGTGTCTAGTATGCACCAGCTTCGCAGAAGTTCCCCAAATATAACAACCGCACCCCTACCCCTCACCTTTTCCCGCTGTCGATGTATCGACGCGTGACGAGTGCGGCCGTCCAACAACCTCCTCACGAAGAATATCTGGTAGAACAAGGTGGAAAGGACTTCCCAAACGATCAGTCCATGATGAGCAACCAATTTTTGGGGTCTTCGAAGTTGATCACCAACAGCAAGGGGACAAATGCAATAATTTCTTTTATTTAGGGCGCAAGCTGAGACCTTGCCTCAAAAAATCGTGTTTTGGGCTACCGTCGACGAGTTAACGATACCAATTCAGCTCAATCTTCGAATTTCAGTGCTGATATTAGTTGGATTAATTGATATCATAATTGTTCTACGGACGGATTAATTGATATCGTAATTGTTCTACGGAGACCAGGGGGTTGCTGCAAGGGGATTACTATCGACATTTTTATCGGTATACTAGAAATCATTGCAGATTTGTCAAATGCATCGGCAATCAGTTCACTTTGTTGCTGCAATCAACGAGGATCCACCAGGAAGGTATAATTGAAGTCCTGAGTGCGTCATGAATCGTCGACATCATCGCCCTCCACCGGCATATCGCCCTTCCATCGAATATCGAGAGATTACAAAATCCGATATTTAATAAATAAGTATCATAGGTATACAAATCAATCGGCCGAATATAATTACTCAAGATAATCATGAATGAGTTAAGAAAGAGATAGAAAATATTTTGTAGATTTTAGACAAGAAAAACGGTCGAACCCAGGATGGCCCTCTGGGACAAATACTATTTTAATTACAAAAGACCACAAACTACTGTTGATTGTGTTGATCACAATTTCTAACACTAAATCTTTGAATCATATCATTTGTACGTAACATTTCATGGAAACTCGAAAAATTAGTGGAAAAAATATTATTAACCAAATGAACGAAGCATCATCGATGTTTAACGAAGAGTTTGATCTTAATTCAGTGACCATTATCCTCCCTTATCGACAATATCCTAATGACAAATTCATAAATGACCTATATGTGATTTTGTCCTAAATTGGTTTAGGTAATTCCCTAGTAAAGTTATAGCTGAACACGCTTGACGAAGGTAATAAACGGCGGAGGCCATCATTCTTAGCAGCCACTGACAATTCAGTCACGAAAATCAATGTTGCCAAATAATGTACTTTCATTGTTTTTCAACGCTGGATATCACCTTCATTTGCTGTTGTCCAACAAAATCGTACAAACAAAGCATTAGTTACTAAATATTGATTTAGAGTTTTTTTTAACAATTGACAACCATTTCAAACACTAATGGTTTTATTTTTATTGGCCGGTGACATTCCGAACCTTCAATTTAATGTCAGTAATAATGAAGATTGCTATTATCAATGTTAGCTGACGCATTCTGATATCATTCAAATGAAGCGTAAACCTACAAATATTGGATGAAAAATGTCATTTATAGTTATGGGTTTGACGACTTTATTTTTTCCGATGATACCGAAAAAAAAACTTCTGTTTGGGAGGTGGGTCTGTGACGATAATTCAGAGACATTGAAAGAGAAATAATACCATCGTTGTCTGATTATTGAAGAAACAGCAGTAATCCGATGAATAAAGGACTAAAGGTTTGTTCTATGATGATGCTGGCCAATAAGTCAATGGTCGTCAATGATGGAATAAAATGTCAGCAACCCTGCAGTAATCCCTTGCAGCAACCCCCTGCAGTAATCCTCGTGCACTAACCGCTAGCGAAAATCCCCTTGCAGCAACCCCTTACAGAAATCCCCATGCAGCAACCCCTTGCAGCCATCCGATTGCAGCAATCCCTTGCAGCAATCCCCTTGCAGCAACTCCCTGCAGTAATCCCCTTGCAGCAACCCCTTGCAGTGATCACATTCAGAATAATCGTAAACGATGGTTATTGTAATATTGAAGAGTTTGCCCGCACCTCACTGAACTGTGATGGTGTTCTATAATTCGTACTAATTAATGATCCCTTGCGCAATAAAAGTACTCTTTAATGTGATGTACACTATTTAAATTGTCCGAAAACGGGTACATTTGATGGAACAATTTATTCTCAGCTTTGGTAATCATCTCGTTGATTAGACCGTACTTGTTATGACTTTATACGACTTCGACAATATAAAACAAGATTATAACCTAATCAGGAACATATGAAAAGTTCACATCGAAATACGATTTATTGACTCAGTTCACCCCACGCTCTGCCAGTAACAAGATGAATAACTCAGTGGTCATATTCTGGAGATTGTATGATACAGAAACATCATTGCGTTCAATCAACACCTGTATGGACCGAAATGAGGCAATGGTTCATTCAAGAATCGCATTGACTTATCAATGTATTGTCATGGTAACTATAATACTATCGTAGTGACAACAATTTCCTTTCAATGACAATAATTTTGCAACAATGACATCACTTTTTTCAGAGTAACAATACGAATACCAGTAATTGCAGAAACACTGGTATTCGAAAAGGACACCGAGATACCAAGCAACAAACCAAGCCGTGATGAAGTAATCATCATAATTATCATCATCAATCACCAACAGCATCATCGCCACAAAAAAATGTTCATCGTAAAAAACATTGTTCAGTGTATTTGGAACCGTCATTTACGCTACGCAAGCTCCATTCCTGGTTTAAAAGGCTTCTGTGAGTCTAATTATTTTGGTCCATAAATATGAATTATACACGGAGGCAACAATATTATTATTGTGAGGAGCAAATATTTTGTTCATGAATATAACACGATGTAATTTATCACACAAGGAGGGTGCGTAGTGTATTCTGGACTCTCTGTCTCTCTCTCTATTTCTCTCTCTTTATA
>SDVV010032169.1:0-11459 GCA_016164225.1 Gammarus roeselii
ATATATAATTTTATAGCTAGGTTCTCATTACACAAAAAGGGTACAAGCTCCGTCTGACTCCAAGCTGATTTTTTAAAATATAACTTCTTCTGTGGCGCGACTGCTCGCACTCATATTCTGTTTTTTCTAGTTTGACTTGGAACGCAGCAATAAGTACGGAAGAAAATTCCAATCATATTTATCAACTAAAAAAAGTTGTATCAATTAGCATAGCAATGCGAATGTAGACACTGTTTTATATTCAGGCAATTTTTTATTACATTAAAAAAAGGCATATATATCCCTTTCATTTCCAGATTCGTCTTAAAATATTCGGCGAAATTTTGGGGATTTTGAAAGTTGTTAAGTAAATTCAAGGTTTTACCGAAAAATTACATTAACTATCAAACGAAAATCGAGACCCGTTCAGACGAAACCCGGCTTTGTTGCGCATTTGCGTCATGACAAGCGTTAGCGTGTGAGTTTACTCGTGGGTGTTGCATTCTTTGATGGTATCACTTGAACATTCCTGCTTTAATCTGTCAAATTTGTCGGTTGGTATGAGGCAATATTCCATTATTTTTCACTGCAGAGGAATTGAGTTAAGATGAGCTACAACATAAAGTCCTTTCAATGAGATGTATAATTCTCTTCTTCTCTCAGCCGAGAGAGAGAGCAAGAGGATGCTCCATAAATGAACTCTCGATGTCTGAGCAGTGTCCTCAGCAAGTCTCTAGAAACATGAATCCGCGGTTTAAAAATTACGAAGTTCACTCGGAGATAAAGCTTCAGTTCGAGTAATGAAAGAGTAAACCATGACGTGAGATGGCTGATAGGCTCCTTCTCCCTTTTCCATGAGTTCCTGATTGCTTTCCTCACTGTACAATTATTAAAATAGATTTGAAGTGGTTTGGAGTAAACTTACTCCTGGGCGAGGATAACTTGCAGAACAGTAGGAAGTCAGCTGATCCTTTGGTATTCTAACGGTTTTTTGATAGGATAATGAATATATTTTACGATAAAATATTCACGTTTTCCAGGCTTCCGCTTTTCAGCACTTCGATGTTAAAAGTGTCCATTTCTGCAGTAGGAATACTCTTCATAGTAAAAAATCCTTACCATTTCCTTTCTTCTCAGGTCTGATATATTATATACAATAAAGATTTATATCTATTAATTATCGATATTTTGAAGATTTCTAAAGTGTTACGCATATCAAACCCGCGGCGGAATAATTTTTGAGAAGAGGAGAGAGTTTTTCTGTAGTACAAACGTACCAACTGCAAGAACCTCGTTAGGTGGGCGTAATTTGGAGATTCTAGATTTCCAACGACATTTTGAAGAAGTCAATACTCGCTCGGACAAGAATAAGGTGGATATCAATCATTGTTTTTCCTAGAAGTCCCCTATATTTGCTGTATTATACGCTCAAATAATATCCACCAGAATGTCAATGTAATGACCAGTCTTAGTATGCGTTAATTAACGATTCAGGTAATTGTTAATGGTTGAAAGGGAACGTATAACCAGCTAATTCTTGAAGTCAGAGGATTTCGGGGTGTAATGATGAACATTGTGAGATTTAAATAGAGCCAGCACTTTCCCCGCGAGGAATTCCATTCCGTTATCTGTTAAGCAATGCTAGTACCGGTACGTATTATTCGTGAGAAGACAGTGCTGAGCCTCATCCGACGTCTCCTATAGTTGCCCATGGAACACAACTTCGCCGCCAACATGATGGCTGCAGTGCGTTTGATGCCGTTCGTCAGCGACTGCCGGACACGTTGCACCAGTTGAGGAGGACGAATTTGTTCTGAGAAACAAGGTGACCAAATTGGTTGCTATAATGTTTGTTATTTTATTACCAAGAAATGGTGTTACTTAATGTAACATTAAATTGAACTTATTGATTCTTAGGTTAGCTAAAATTATTTTTTGGGGAACAATGCCTAACAAGAAAAGCTACTGGATTAGCTAAAAATTGTGCATGGAAAAGATACCTGATCTGCTGACGTCTGAGATGTTACTTCCTATAGAACAAAGTTACTATTTGAAAAAAAAATAGACAACACTATCACACTAATTGTGTTATTGGTGATTTAGTTAAAGCACTAGCCATTGTCGCGGAGCCATTAACGATGCTAGCAAGGATTTGGAGATTTTCTTCCCTCACCTAGTAGGGGTTCTGGACGCCTGTGGTGGTCTCCTTGATCAGCCCTTTGGTTATTGTGCTCATTGTTGGTTAGGTCGCCATCATCATCAACAATCAGGTTCACGGTTCTGCAATGGCATCAACAATAAATAAACATGCTTCTACTAAAGGCTTTACTTTATACAGCATGCATTTTGGAAGAGATTTTCCAGATTCTTTAAGAAGATTTTTATCTGGTACCTGATCTCTGCAAGCATTTGTAAATCCATCCTATTGCAATGAATTAATCAGTAGGGCATTTCTACTTATAAAGAAATATTGTAAATAGCTATGAAAATATTTTATTGGAAAGCTTTTTGATTCAGAAAGGTCAACCTGCAAGCCCCAATCCAAAGGCAACAAGCTTAATAAAAGAATTCTTGAATCGACCACAAAATTTGCTGTTATCTTTTAGCATTTGTGAGCATCAGTAGTGTAGCATTAATTCCCTGCAATGATGTTTAATCTCACTGTATTGAAGTATAGTTCAAATAGAATCTCACTGTATTGAAGTATAGTTCTAATAGAATCTCACTATATTGAAGTATAGTTCTAATAGAATCTCACTGTATTGAAGTATAGTTCTAATAGAATCTCACTGTATTGAAGTATAGTTCTAATATAATCTCACTATATTGAAGTATAGTTCTAATAGAATCTCACTATATTGAAGCATAGTTCTAATAGAATCTCACTATATTGAAGTATAGTTCTAATAGAATCTCACTGTATTGAAGTATAGTTCTAATAGAATCTCACTATATTGAAGTATAGTTCTAATAGTTTCTTACAAATATAATCAAGGGAGAAGCAAGTGATGCTGCTTGATGACTAACAATACATGTTCATTGATTCGATGCTTAGGTTCCAATTAATGAGTATTTTCAGCAAGAAGGATCATTGAAATTTGTCTGCACTCAAATATATGGGTGTTAATACAGAAACAAGTGTGGAGGCTGCAAAGGCTGGCGGTTTGGCGGACGGAGTGTTAGATTGAACTGACAGTAGGTCCACGTAGTTCATGCAATCCATAAAGCACATTCCCAAACTTAATGAGTAGCTATACAACTTATGTTCGGTGCACTGGATATTGTGGGGTCTGCAGGCTACTTGAATCTATTCTGCAAAATTGGCCGAGGAAAGATAATAATTCTGAGAGCCAGCGGGTTGAAAAAGTTTTTGGAGAATCATATCCATTTATGAAGCTACTACAATAAGATGTTCAAATAAAAAGTGTGTGATTGCAGGAAAATTGTATTTAATAGGTTCAAAACTAGGAACAACTTCAAAAATGTATGTATTTCATTGAATTACTTCACTAAAATAAATCAAATTTTGCTTGGTATGATGCCTGAAAACTGTAGAATGAATAACATTTTTATTAGAAGATGTCACATTCAAAAATCACTTTCTGTATTGTAGCTAGTAGCTACTCCTTTATACCATACAATAGCCTTCTTACTGTATGAAGAGAGTTTAAAAATAGATTTCCATAGCAATTATTGTTAGCTACAACTTTTCACATTTAGCTTTAGGATGAAACATCATTATATTGTAGGAGCTACTCTACAAATTTCAAAGTGATGCATCGAACACCTATCATGACAAACTTCATATCTGTGTGAGGTGTCATGATTTTTGTCCAAGCATTTCAATGGAAGAATTGACCGACAGACCTCTGCAGGCCAATAAGTGGTGTCAGACATTTGAGGAGACCAGTACAGGTGTCAGCATCAGAACACAGACAAGTACTCCTCCAGCTATCAACCGTATTTAAGAACACAATTTCCTGGCTGTCTGAGAGGAGCAATCACGGAATACAGAGTAGGCAAGTAAGCGCTTCATCCCATTATTATATTAGTGTGGTGTTTGCAAGGGCTGATGTGTTGCTGAACTGTTTGTTGAGATCAACTGTGTGTCTGCCCCATGAATTTATCCTGCCATTTTATAAGGCCCCTGTTATGCATCCTGCATTTGGACACAATGGATAATTGGAGACAGCAAGCTACCTCAGTCTATTCACAGAAGAAGGACCAGAAACATTGATGGACTTTTTTATGGAGACTCTGGTAGTCATTTGAGGAGGCGGGATTTGTTTTCTTTAAAGATGCAACCTCTAAGGACAGCCCTAATAAATTATTGGACAAAAATTAGCTTGACAGCTTGATCAAGAGACCTGTACAAATGTTCTTGCTTGCTTCCTAAGTTTACATTAGAGGTAATTTGCTAAGTCTATGCCTACTTCTTACTCCTCTGATGTCTGCAGCAGGTTCTTCAGTGAGAGGGGTGTTGATGTGTTGAATTGCTGGCCTGCTGAGGTGCTGTAATTGATGTATATGACTCATTCTAAGCAAGCCCTTGCTGATATAATTCACGATGATTTCGTTTAAATTTGACTAGCCTGATGATGTTATGTGGCTACTGCAACATGTAGTCATCTTCGTTCATGTTATAATTAAATAACTTGCTATATAGTCCACTGCCTTGAAGCAGAAATGTACTTATTGTTCAGAACACTAATTTGACTTGCTCGTATGGTTCTACTGTGCCATATGTGCCCTCTGATCTGCTCTCACTCTATCCGTGCTGGTGTGTTGGGCACTTGTGAGGCCACCATGGTGAGGCCACCATTCGTTAGAATGCGTGGTCTTTTTGATCCTCATCATGATTGCCAGTAAAGCATCATTTGTTGCTTATATATTGGCTTGTAGGATGTTTATTATCTATGTAAACATTCTTCAATAAATTATTTTGATTTTGATTTTGATTTTGAAATCATTTATGTTTGTTTTTCAAATTTGGATTGTCCCTGCATAGCTAAATATCAAACAAAATGTATGGAAATATGACGCCCATTCAAATGTTGTTTATATATAACCACACACGTGAGTGAAATGATGTCATGAGACTGCCATCCATGATCTGCTTGCTCCTGCTAGGTTCTAATTTGTCACCTTTTTGGGAGATAGAGACAACATACCTTCCTAATCTATATATCTTGCGTAGCCACAGTAGAAAAAGAAAATTTCTTCATTGTAAGATGGAAAAGAAAGAAAACCAACAATCCTTTTCTTATGTGGCATTCAACTCGCTGTAGAACCTTGTTACAACATTAGATCTGTCGGGACAATTCATCATGAAATCCGAAAATCAAATCTCTGGCAAGTTTAATTATGTACATAGCTGGCAAAATCAATTAACAATTTTTTATAATCAGAAATCCCGAAAATAAATTGATATGGAACATTAAACGGTAGCTAAAATAAAATATCAAATATGCTTTCCCTAATTCAACCCAATAGTTCATAGCCACCTGAGAAAACGGTAAGCTAACATAGTATTCGTGTCATAATTTGATGCAGATATTCTGACAAGATTCCACGGGAAAGTGCAAGATGGTCGGACTATCTATAATACATCTGCATTGATGTACCGGATTAAAAAATATCCAAGATGGAGAAAAATCCTCCTCAAAATAAACCTAGATTAGAGTACCTTATAGAAAATGTAAACTACACCTATGTATTGGTGAGCAAATTGCAGAATATGAATATAATGATATTGCAGCTAACTATATATCCATTGCCACATCTGTAAGTACTGAGTCTACTGAACGATGTTGGATGTTGTTGAACACAACTTCCCTCATTAGCATTCAGCCAGATCTTTATTAACTGTTAACAAAAGCCTGTAGCTCAGTTGCTTGTCACGCCACTCGGCAGACTGGCTGTGATGAGGTGGTTATGACGTGTCGCTAGAACTTGGTATCAAATAACAATAGAACAAGCAGCCAATCAGCCAGCTTCAGCCACATCTCATAAAGTGAAAATATCTCAAAATTACTGGGCAAATCAACTATTGAATACGAACTGGCAAGGTACCAAATCAGGGTCAACCTGTTAAGAGGACCCTTAAACAAACAGCTGTATATAAAAGTATGGCAGAAATAGCCTTCGATTGCAGTGAAATGAGAAGGTAACCAAGGACACATCCTTTGATTACCTTTTATTGTCATCACTCTTTCTAAAAAAGCCTAAATTGAACATATATGAGATTGTATGCCAAGGCAGCCTAGCCTACTGTCAAATGACTGAGAAACACACTTGCAACATTTCAGATCGCTGCATCTTTTCTAATTCAAATTTGTTCTTTCTTGAACTGGGGAGCTGCCTACTTGAATTAGTCGAATATCCCCTCGTCGTACACCGTTGATATTGCTGAGCGACAACTCGACTATACAAATGAACATTTTTGTAAGTCAGATTGAAGTAGATACGTTCGTCCGAATACGTTGTTTCAACAGTGAAACGGACGCAATCAAGCATGAAAACGGTGACATGTCCTTGGTTTTCTATGAAAGGTTTTTATCTTGCAAAAATATCGGCGATATAGTCAACATTTGATGACGATTGTACAAACACTTAACAGTTAGGGTGAAATCACCTACCCAAATTGATGACTTGAACAGATACAGATTTAGATACCAGGCCGAATCTTCCAGGTGGCGGGTGGCCAACGGCAAAGCGAACCTCACTCTCCTTTCATACACACGCACACAACATCTTACGCTGAAGGGTCCGGCCGGGAAGCCCCGCAACACACGCCCTGGTCACGAGTGCGGTCCGAGGTCAGTGTCAGCAGCAGCGCCCGACAGTGTGACTGGTTTACCCCTGCCGCGTCGTGGTGACCGAGCCCCCCATCAACGACCATTCCATTTCTCAACAAGATGACAAGGGCGGAAACGCACAACAGGCCAGCGTTGAAAAAAACATTTACAACCATTCTCCATTCACGCCTATTTATTGAATGCTTTTTTGCTACCTCCAGACTCAATTGAGTCTCTCCTTCCTAACGCCCGTTTCACGTCATCCATTAACCCAAAACCTCGGTCCACCTCAAGACCTAGGTCCACTAATTTCCGCCTTCATCACTCTATTTACCAATGTTCCTTTATCCATCCTCATCATGCGCCCAACCATCTCAGAACCCAAAAATATACTCTGTCCTCTTATTTCTAAACAATCCTCGTTCCAATTCGAACAACGTCGTCATTTATCCTGTTTCTCAGTGTCACTCCAGCCATGCTCCTTAAACATTTCATCTCGCAAACATTAAACCTTCTTCGCTTTTCTGCTCTCACCCCCCAAGTCGGGGCTCCGTAGAGCGCAGTTGGAAAAACTATACCCTCATACTATACCCTCTTAGCTTTCCCATCCACAGCGATCTACAGCTCATTACACCCTTCAGTCCACGCAACACTTTAGACCCTTCCTTCACTAACTCCTTTCCACAGTTTCCACTAGTTCAGTCTTCTCCACATGGTAGCCCACATAGTTCGAACTTCCTCCCATGACACTCCATTTAGGAGGGCTCGCATCGGCATTCCTCGAGCATCTCATTACATTACTTATACCCACATTCACTCAAAGCTTCCTCCTCTCACACAATCCACCAAACTCCGACTCTAGTCTACGCAACTTCTCCTCTGAATCCACCACCAGTGCCGTATCATATGCAAACAGTAACTGGCTCAATTGCCAGCTCCACTCATTCGCTTCCAACAGCTCCAAGCCCCAACCCATTACACTCCATCCATGAAGAGATTGAACAGCCAGGGAGACATGACGCAGACTTGTCTCAGACACATTTTCCTTGTGAACCAATCACTCATCTAGCGCCCGACTCTGACACATACTCTGAACCACTTCCCACAGATTTCCGTCCATTCTCTACAAACGCAACATCCTCCACAGCGTTTGCCCATCGACTCTGTCGAAGGCTGTTTCTAAATCCACGAATGCTCAGAACACATTTTTTCCCTTCCCAAGGTACTTCTCATTGACTTGTCTCACTGCAAAAATCTGGTCGGCACACACTCTACCAGTCGAAAAGCCACACAGCTCCTCGATAATTGCAGCATCCGTACAGTTTCTAATCCATTCGATCAGCCTTTTTCCTCACAACGTACTGACCTCACAGAGCAAGCTAATACCTCTTGAGTTGCAATTATCCTATTTATCTCCTCTGCACTTATACAGTGAAACAATGCAAGCACTGCACCACTCGGTTGGCACCACACCCGACACAAAGCACAGATTCCGTAGCCTCACCAGTCATACGACTCGTTACTACACCCCTTTTCAGACACTCAGTCACAACGCCAGCCAAATCAGGTTCTTTCCTTGCTTTCATCCCCTCTACCGCCTAATGCACCTCTTTCCTATAAATGCACGAGACAAGTCTGTACCCTAAAACCGGCATCCGTGCACCATCACCTTCAACAACAATGTCCAAGTTTTATGAAACCGCAAAATGTTATTTGCGTTTGTCAATGGCGTTTCGTCTGATGTTTTGTTAGTTCCCCGTTAACGGTCGCTCGTTTTCCACGTACTTGCTAAAGTTCACGCTCAAAAAGGTGACGCCAAAAAGGCGAGCAAAAGATTTCCCGCTCGCTGCTCAACGGATCAGTCAACACAGAATATACGACGACGATTAACATGTTATTCTACCTCTAATATGCATCGTACAAATAGCATCACCTCTATAAGAACATTTGGATACAGAAATAGTCTTTTAATTCATTCAGACTTGATTAAATTGTTTATTGATCACATCAGAACTTTGTCGCTTGAAGGTTACTTGCACATTAGCGTAGATGAGTTTATTAGGGGTGACACTGGTGAACTTTTCTGTGTTGCCGCTTAAATCAAAAATGAGTTTTGTATATGACGAAACGATTTTGAATGGAGGCTGACGCACGTGAACATCAAAAACCCAAGGCAAAACGCCTCAGAAACCGAGGACTTGGATGAGACCAACGCAAAAAAAATGACAATAAGTTTATATCGTAAAAAAACGGTAACTTCAAGAAGCGATGTTTCGAAACCTCCTTTTTTCAATATTTTTTTCTGAAGCAGATGTTTAATGGCAAAGAAAAGCTAACTTAACAAATGTATACATCTCCATGCTAATTACATAATCCAAATAAACTTCAGTTTCAGTCAGGTGAGTGGAACTGATCTCATTGTAAAAACATTTCGAAGATGAAATGTAATTTACTTTAATCTCAACCCAATAAAGTAGCCAGCTCTCATTACCCTAGTTCCTATAGAAATGTAAAAACAACGTGAATTATCTGTGACAAATTGGTTATTTTCACTTTTCCTCATCAACATATACGATAGCACCTGTGCTATTTTTCTATAATACATCTGCATTGATGTATTATATAATCTTGATTACCTTATTTTGGCGGCATCTCAATAAAAACTCGGCGGGGCCTCATGTACGAACTCAGAGTGCTATCTACGGGAGTAGAGTTGGCAGTTGGCAGATGGCAATATTATATAATAATAATTTCCTCTCAGAACAGGATACAATTGATAAGATATTTACGTCACATGATGTAATTATGTCTTTTATGACATACAGCAGTTTCCCGATTACTTGAAGGGTGTCTAACCAAGGCTGACACAAGACGGCCTTTTCCTTGCCGAGGCTCGAACTAACAACATGAAGCACCAAAGACCGGCACTGCTGTCAGATTCGCTCACAACTTGACCACGGCGGCTCTTATCAGTATAAAGTCTCCTCGTAGGTCACCGGACAAAACCAACTGAACATGCGTCCAAATATGGACCAGCGTATTCATTGATGGTTAGTTCAATACCTATTGCATATCTTCTACATTCAATTATCTCGCTGTACGTAATTTCACCTTATCATGCCATATTTTTGATTTGGGTACTTTTATTGATTAAAAACAGCTTAATTTAAATAATTTAAAACCAGATAATAATATTTATATCACTTAAGGGGCATATATTCAAGATGGTAAGTGTTTCTTTTTGATTGTCTTCCGAGATCGATTAGCTGATGTCATTGCCGCCATGGACCGGCTAATAATTGTAGGTGGTAAAATGACGGACAATGATCGGTGTTTGACATGGTTAGACAACAGAAGAAATAAAATTAGTCCGGTGTAACTTAAGTACGGAAAAAGTACGGTATTCGAACAGATATTCTTACATTTTGTCGGAATAAAAATTTGGAAATCCGTTAAAATAACAGTAAACGTGATTATCCAGTAATACAATACAACAGACAATTTCCGCTAAAACGACGGAGAAATTATGAAATTTTGAGCAACGGAAATTCCGACGGACAATTATCCAAAATTATCTGTTGTTTTACAGTTTTTTTTGTTTAGCAGTGTAGTTATTGGTGGGACAAATTCTGCATGTTGTCCAATATCAACTGATAATTCTCAAGGTTTAGAGCAGACACCATCAGTTCTGTGTTGAATACTGCACTACTTAACTTGAATACTGCACTACTATAATAAAATGCTTTGTTCCAATCTGTATGTGAGTAGTTAGTATAGGGCTGAAACGGCCTACTGAAGGAATTAGATAGGGATAAAAGAGCCGTTCGGGGTAGGACACGATGCATGCAACCTTGACTCAACCGGTTTGTACGCGGTGTAAGCGCAGAAACGGGGGGCGGGCGGAAGAAACCGGAACTGGTTTACCGCGGAATGATGTTAACGGGTTATTTACATGAGGTTATTAACATTTCAATGCTTGTGGTGATAATGCACGTTCACTGCTTTGTCCTCTGAATGATTTTTTAGGGGGGATATTGACAAACATTTATAAGATATTTTTTTATTATTGACAATTACATAATAATTTACAAGCTGTATTAAACGTCAAGACTCCGCACATATTCTTCTTCCAGGATTGTTGATTTCCAGACACGTTCATGATGAATTTTTCAACCTTGATATCATTTCTTCGATGTGATCAATTTACTCGTGGCATAGATTCAATTAGTTTCTTGTTATTTTCTCCGAATGTTTTTTCTACGATATTCGCCTCGGATTCATTTGCAGTCATATTATGACTGCCAAGACTCCGCACATATTCTTCTTGCAGGATTGTTGACTTCCAGACACGTTCATGATGAATTTTTTAACCTTGATATCATTTCTTCGATGTGATCAATTTACTTGTGGCATAGATTCAATTAGTTTCTTGTTATTTTCTCCGAATGTTTTTTCAACGATATTCGCCTCGGATTCATTTGCAGTCATATTATGACCGAATGTCCCATTGCATGTGATTTGATTATATACGTATGAGCTTATTTGTAGTTCGATTAAATATAATATAATCAGCAATGATGTAATTACAGTTATGGTACATATCCTTAGACGATGTGGTGATAAACGTAAAATCTCCATGCTTGCTAATGTTACAATGATCTATTTAGAAGTCGGTTTTATATA
>SDVV010032171.1:0-11459 GCA_016164225.1 Gammarus roeselii
TATATTTTGCGCATACTTTGAAATAACTCAAAGAGTACGCGGCCGAGAAACTTCGTATTTACGGTGTGTGTAGCTACTATTATGACCATGGAGCACCGTAAGTTTTAACATTCTAGCATTAACCCAAAAAAGTTATTTACAATAAACCGTGCGGCGAGCTACGACCCCAAATCGGGGGTGACTCCCCGCACCAAATGGGGCGACTCCCCGCACCCCCCATGTATCAATAATTGAAACGCAAATTGAAAGTTTGAGAGTATCAATAGATAGAGCGTGCATATATTAGTATATATCAGTTGCTTATAATAAAATTTTACGTTAAATATTACGTCTGTGATAGGCGTTTCTGATGCTCCTCTTTTGCTGCCGTCATACCAGACTGTCAAAGGATTTTTTTCCCAATTTCGTAGCGGGAAACAAAGTTTTTATTCAATAATTGCAATCTAACTTAACTGGAAGTCATTTCTCCACATCCTAAACTAATTATGACCCTAAAGTATCAGTAAATGAGCAAATATTATGAAAAACAATCTTTTTAATATTATGATAAAACATGTAAAAAATGTATTTTGTCAATTCTATAGCAAACTTATTGCATTAACATGAATACAAGTCATGCTAGGTGGTGGAATTGTTGTCTCGATATGAGAATGTGATAAAAAAAAATGTTCCTGAGCATTAAACATGAGTTAACACTTAGGCCTAGACATGTCACCATGTGTTAGAAAAATTGGGTCCTTATAAAATTAGTTACGCATATTGAAATTAGCTGTGGTGTCATTATTGTGGGCCATTTACTTCCAAATGTCATCATATGTGTGTAGAATTGCATTTGATTACTTTTCATTGAAGAAAAACGCAAATATTTAATAACAAAATAGGTGCGGGGAGTCACCCCCGATTTTTTTTTCACCTGGGGTGACTCCCCGCAGTTCTATATTTATATATATCTACAAAAGTTTACATTTTTTCCCAAAATCCTTCTTACGCAACGAACTACACCATATTCCGATTGTCACTACCAAATTTGGCCCTAATCCAATGAAAACTCTAGCCACAGCATCAAAGTTTGCTGAACGTCAATTTTTCCAAACCAAAATTTTCGGCAACCTGAAAAACACACCTTCACTTTGGCGATTTTTCATAAATTCTGTGCGCGTATCAATTTCTATAAGTAGCTGATACTTACTAACAAAGACCTGCTCTTTCAAGCCCCGTAGTCGAACGGTGACATTTCCGACGTCTTGGTGCCCAAAAGGGGGGTGCGAGCAGTCACCCCGCGTTTCCGACTGCGGGGAGTCACCCCAGTCGACGCTATATATATATATATATATATATATAGATATATATATATTATTATAATTTATATATTAATTTAATATATAGCTATAATAATAAATATATTATTTAAATCATTACTGCTTAGTTGGAGGGATAATTTAGGCAGCTGCATATACCATTATAGGAAGGGTAGTTAACAGCAATAGTATAGTAGGAGCTGCACCTAATAGTAGGGTGTTATCACGGGTAGGAAGGCAGGAGTGGTCTTGTGCATTTATTGGTAGGCCTGATAGGTTGTTCCTGTTCTAGGGGAATTGCATTCAATAATTGCATATTATTCAATAATGATATCATCCACTATACAATCATAAGGTCTAGCATTTGTTTTGGTGATTTGGTGTTGTGTGCAGTAATTAGGAGATTGCAAATACAGAACAAATCCCTGATGAGCAGAGAGCATTGCAAAATACAGATCAAATTTCTGATGATCACAAATCATATCATTATGATGTACACAATCCAAATCCCATAGCATATGTAAATTGGTGCCGTGATCTTTGGTAGCAACCTGCTTCAGAAACATAATGATTCATTTTTTTCTTTATAGGGGCTTCTCTTGTGGCCATGTGTTTTTCCATTACCAAACAGTAAGTCTGATAATGATATAAAAGATACATTTTCTGAGTTGAGAAACACTTCTATTGGTAACTTATTCAGGTTTAAGAAGAAAGCGATTGACAAAGATAAAGTAGCTGAGATGCAGGGGACCAATGTTAAAGGAGTTTGTGGTGACTTGGTGGCAGCAAGATTAGTTGTTGGTGGCGCAGATGCTTTACCTTTGTTTAGAGAGTCAGACAAGCCTAAAGTAGCTGGTCTGTCAAGTCATAAGTGTAAGAGGAGTGAAGAAGAAGAAGAAGAAGAGGAAGCGCTAATTGAGCAAAACTTGGACCACATTTGCGGATTCTTATCCCAAATGCATGGCAGAGGTCTTGACAATTTTTCCACTAAAGTAACTGCTAAACTTGATTTGGCAAGATTACAATGGGACAGATTTTTAAAGAAGGATCTTGTCACAACACGCTGTGAAGTCCATTTCAAAGCTGACACTGGAATTTATAAAACTAAAGGAGCTTATTCAAAGCATAGCACATTGAAGAAAGGTAAATCAGAGTTGCAGTCAACAGCACATGAATTGGAAAAGCAACCTAAAGTATCATGGAAAAATCCATCTAGGACTGTAAACACAGATATCAAATTGACAAATGAACAAAGCAAATACAGCTTGGTTTCATCAGATGGCTCTGTTTCCATTACCTCTGAGAACAGTGCTGATACCAGTACTGTTGAACCCAATGCGGCTAATTGGGATATTGAATTGCCTAAAGCAGTTATTTCATATAATAATACCCTGCATTCTCAAATTGGTTCTACACCTTCTCAATTCTTGTTACAAAATTCTTATCATTCTCCTGGTAATTTGCTCATCAATTTTAAAGTGATTGAAACCTGGAAAGCTGGTCACCCTAACTTTGTTCCTTTCAAAATGTACCAGAAAGTTGTTCATAAAATCAATAAAGTAGGAAATCAATTGAAGCACAAACTTGGTCAGAAATATGAGGGTCCTTTTGAAATAGTAAAAATTCAATCTAATGGTGTCAGTTATGAAATTAAGGAACTTTTGACTAATGCAAATAACATTTTCAAGGTACACCATAAGCAGCTAAAAATCTGGAACAGTGCTCCCCGTTATCGGAGTCAATATTTGGAGAGAGTAGCTGCCATTGATGCTGATGATGTAGAAAAAGGTGTAGTGGAAAGTAATTTATCAGGTAGCAGCTTAGAGTCAGATGTAGATCAGACAACTGAGAACTATTTTGGCTCCTTTCGTGCTATGCATAGTAGTATTAGCAGTGACAGTAGTAGCAGCAGCGATGAAGATAGCTTCATCAGCAGCAGCATCTTGTTAAGTGCTAGGTCTGTTGTTGTAGGCAATACTACAGGAATTGTGGCTATTGAAGATGTACCTATGAGGTGTGAAAAGTCAAGAAGTATCATTCATAAGGTCAAATCCATTGTGAATACAGAACAGATTGATCCTCTAAGTAACACATCTTTTGTGAATACAGAAGAGATCAATAATAAAAGTGATGCATTTTTTTCTGGCTTTTCAACCTTGATGCCCTTGTCAGAGTTGCACTCAAGTGAATTGGTGGTAGCAGGGAATTCTGATTCTCTTGAGCCTAACTTTCCTTCAGAAAGTTTACCTGATTTAAAAGTTGTTCCCAATAAAGCTCCTGTTGACAGAAGTGGTGTGCATCATGATGAAAATTTAGATTGTAATGAACTTGATTTTAAAGATAAGTTTAACAAAATGTCATCACCTGTCCAGGATAAAACAAATGTTTCTGGCCTTTCATTTGGTAATTCAATTGAACTTTCTCCAATTCTGGATTAGGACTTTGATAATAGCATCAAAGAAATCGAGGATTTATTAGATGAAGGTGATGACAGTAATGATGAATTTTTACAGTATATTGAACAGTCACTCAGTTTTCATGAAGAGATTGTTGCCCAGGTGGTTGCTCTTGAGAAAAATGACGTTCTCATAAGGACTCACAGTAGTCGGTCCCTGTCATGTAAGAGTAAAGTAGAAGAAGTTGAGGTTCCTCCTGTGTTAGATGAGGAAAATTTTTCTGGTTTTGGAGAAGATGATTCCTGTAAAGGAGCTTCAGCAAAGCTGGAAGCTCTTAGACTTTTGCAAGGTCATTTGAGTCATACAAGGAAGAGTATAGTCGAGTATAGGATGGGCAACAATGAATTTATTAGGACGCTTTGGCGTAATCGGTACATGGCTAGTGGATCTCAGTTTGAAGTAGGCAGTTCCTTAGACGAGATCTCTGATATAGTTACAGCACTTCCTAGGAAGTTGGCTTACACTCCAGCGTCACAGCCAGCTACACGTTCTCGAGGTCCAGTTTTTGATCATCCTAATGTTCAAGAACATACTCTTGAATATAGGTGCAGTAGGAGGGATTGAGAGTAGCTATCAAATTTCTGATGATCACAAATCATATCATTATGATGTACACAATCCAAATCCCATAGCAACAACAATATAAGATTGTGGACTTTGCACAAAACACTGTTAATTGAGTTGATCATAAGCCACCACAGCATCAACAAAAAAATGTATGCAAACGCATCAGCAAAAATTTCACTCTTGACCTGGGGGCAGACAACATACTCACCACCAGCAGCATGAAGAGGACCAACAGATAAACAGCCCTTCTTTTTATTGTGGATGTATGAGTGAAAGAGCTTTGTAAATTTGCAAAATCTATCCATGAGAAGTTCTTCATGCTGAGCACAGCTCCAGATGGCAAAGGTTTGGTACTAGTGTTTCAAGGCGTTAAATACACCCATTGCCACGCAGAACAAGGATTTCCTCAACCAAATGAAGCTCCCACACGCTTGAAGTCATGCCAGGCAAGAGATCCTCTTGCATCAACTGCCGAGGTGAATGAACATTCTGGGCTCTACTGCAAATCAATAACAAACAGGGCAGGCTGCTGGAGTCTGTCCAGAGGAGATGGACTAAAAATATTGCTGGACTTTCTGACATGGACTATGGTGATCGTTTGAGGAGCCTGGATTTGTTTTCCATCAAGAGCCGGCTTCTTAGAGCAGACCTGATCAAATATTGGAAAATTTTGCATGGGAACTCAGAGGATTTGCTAACTATGTTTTGGCTCCGAGAGTTGGTTCTAGAGGTCATGGGCTGAAACTGGCGTTTCCTCCTTGCTCCTCTGATGTCCGCAGTAGGTCCTTCAGTGTGATATGTGTTGGTGTGTGGAATAGCTTGCCTGCTGACATAGTGCAGTTGACAGATATCACTCACTATAAGCAAGCCCTTGCTCATCTGATGTATGAGGAATCTTTAGATTTTGACTAGGCTGATGAAGTTTAATTCATTTGTAGGGATGCGTGTGAGCATGTATGTTCCAGTTTTTTTCAGCTCCATTGTTTTACCGGTCTTTGCAGTCTGGTGTGCTGTGGCATTTTGTGCCTCCTGTCATGCTCTGCACTCTGGCCTTGCTGGGGTGTGGGGTGGTCTTGGGACAACCAAGGTGAGAAACCAAGGTGAGAAAGGGACCATGATATGGCATCATAATTTCTCCTATGCCAAAGGTATTTTCCTCTCTGAAAAAAGTCAACATCCTGCTCCAGTTCCACATGGAAAAGATAGTCACACACAATAGGAGAGTGCATCCAACAGGGAGAGCACCTTGACACTGCCAACAGAGAGGAAACAATCCAAAAAACAGGTGTACATTTACATCCAAAACATTTGCAAAAGACAAAGCCAAGGAGGGCAGGTTGAAGTCTCCCAAAACTACCACCTCGCAATCTGAAGCTGATCCCTCTCCCGCATTTCAGGTCTCTCATCAAATTAATAATGTTGCAAGAACTAGGTTAGGGAAGGGAAGGAGACTGTTATCACTGATTTGTTGATGGAAGCTGCATGAGGAGAGATTGAAATTGTTTTTAATGAATAGTTGTGTTTTACGAACGGACTGGTAAATACAGGTCCAGTGTAAATAACAGACCTGAGTTAGATGACTGACCCAGTTAAATAACTGATCCAGTTAAATATATAACCCAGTTAGATAACCAGACCAACAGGTTATAATTATAGGTAATGTAGAGCTTCTCTTCAGTTACTGACTTGCAATTTGGTCCCTCTGGTCAATCTTGGGGCGGGATGAACGGAGGCCAAAATAATGCAGAAGTAAAAGGGATTCTAATAACAATGCACAATTAGGTATCTTTTTGTTCATTAAGGCTTTGAGATAGGTCTAGCTTTAAAACCAAGAGTCTATGTATAGTTGAAAGAAGAGAGATTTATGAGATGATTCAGCTGATTGAAAAGAATAGACAAGGAGTCAAAATAAGGAGCATGTATTTTACATGGTTATCCTGTAGAAGGTCAATGATTGTTAGAGGAATATGTTGGTCTAACTTGCCAATTAGGAAACATTGAAAAGAACTCATAGTCGAATGGTAGACTTTTAGTACAAACACAAAAGGTTTAGGGTGCTACACTGACCCCAACGCCACTCCGCACCCAAGGTTGAAATTGAACAGAGACTAGATACTTTGTCATGAAGATATGAGCCCTAATCTAGAAAGTCCTTTACACAATCTCCTCAAACGGAACTCCCTAAGTCCAAGCCAAGAAAGCGGAAAACTTCTTCACATCTCATGAGCTTTTGGTACTGCAGTGAGATCAGCTTTGTTAATGGTGTTGCAGAGCCACTGTGCCAGAGCAGAAGCCTTCAGTGGTTTCCCAGACCTAGGGGAGACAAATGCTGTTAGGATGTTGATTTTCTGATAATATCAAGTGATTAGTTAGAGCAAAGACGGCACAGAGCAACAGACGGGAAAGATTTCCATCTTTAATAGCCTGTCGTAATGACTAAGGGTGTTAAAGAGCTAGTCTGATACTAAACAAAAAAAACTGGCCAGTAAGTAGAGTATACTGTAATAGTGCAAGTCTTCTGCTAAATAATGTTCTTTTTCTCCTCTTGTTTTCCCAGCCTGTTTCAACAAAAAAAAGTCCTTTGCCCTTGTCACTGAATTGTTTGCCTATGTTATTTATTAGTGATTTGCTTTGCTCTCTCTTCCTTGCTTGTGCTTATTAACGTAATGCATGCTTAAAAAGAGTGCTTACCACACCTCACCATTAAGCCTTGCAAGTGTATAGCTACCCACAAAGTCATCAACCTAATTGCTGAGCAACCTGCTGGATGTCCCTTGCTGGTGAGTAAGGAACTGCAGTGTACCTTGCAACACACATGCAAGCATTTTGAGTTTATTCATTGCTGTTGTGACCTCCAGCATTACAAAGGCTTGGATGCAAGTATGCAGTTATCAGTAGACCTAGCCTACTTGTAAAATAAAAACTGATTTTGATCGTTCAGTGTGGTCCTGCTACCTGAAGCTGAAGCTAGTAATGTAAGCATAATCTTCATTCTTCATGCCTAGTCTAATCATATTTCTAGTATAATCTTCCAGATGTCATTATATGTGTGGAGAATTGCATTCAATTAGTTTTCATTGAAGAAAAACACATATTTGTCAACTAAATAGGTGTGGAGAATCACCCCCGATCATTTTTTAACCAGGGGCAATTCCTGGTGGTTGTATATTTGTATAAAACTACAAAAAAAATACATTTCTTTCCAAATCCTTCTCACACAAATGGAGACATATTCCTGAAGTGTTGACGGGGGTGATTCCTCATGGTCAACAACACGGGGTGACTCCCCGCATCCCGATTTTGGAGACCAAGACGTCAGAAATGTCACTATTTGACTCCAGGACTTGAAAGAGCTGGTATGTATCAGCTACTTGTAAAAATTCAACACGCGCACAGAATTTATGAAAAATCATCAATGTGGAGGTGTATTTTTCAGGTAGCGTTGAGTGGGGTGACTCCCCGCATTTTGCGCATACTTTGAAATAACGCAAATAGTTTGCGGCCGAGAAACTTCGTATTTACGGTGTGTATAGCTACTATAATGATCATGAAGCACCGTAAGTTTCAACATTCTATCATCCACCAAATAAAAGTTATTTTCAAAAAACCGTGCAGCGAGCTATGGTCCCCAATCGGAGGTGACTTCTCGCACAGAACGGGGTGACTTCCGCACCTCAAATTAATCTAAAATTGAAACGCAAATAAAAAGTTTGAGAGTACCAATCAAAGGAGCATGCCTATATTTGTATATATCAGTTGCTTCAAATAAAATGTGAAATAAAATGTGAAGTAAAATATTACGTCTGTCACAGGTGTTTTTGATGCTTGTCTTTTGCTGACATCATACCTTACTGTCGAAGGATTTTTTTCCCCAATTTTGACGCGGGAAAGTAAGTTTTTCTTCAATAATTGCAATCTAACTTCACTGGAAGTAATTTCTCCACATCCTGAACTAATTATAACTCTAAAGTATCAGTAAATGAGCATATATTAAAAAAAAAACTATCTTTTTATTAATACAATATAACATGTACAAAATGTATTTCGTCAATTCTATTGCAAACTTACTGCATAAACATGAATGCAAGTCATGCTAGGTAAGGTATTATTATCTTGGTATGGAAATGTGATGAAAAATATCATTCCTGGGCATTAAACATTAGGTTAACACAGGTCTAGACTTGTCACCATATGTTATAAACTTGGGTCATTATAAAATTAGTTACGCATTATGAAATTAGATGTGGTGTCATTATTGTGGGTCATTTACTTCCAAATGTCATTATATATGCAAAAAATTGCATTCAACTACTTTTCATTGAAGAAAAACAAAGATATTTAATAACAAAATAGGTGCGAGGAGCCACCCACGATCGTTTTTTCACCTGGGGCAACTCCACACAGTTGTATATTTGTATACATCTACAAAAGTTTACATTTCTTTCCAAATTCCTTCCTGTGCAACGAACTACATTATATTCCGAGTATCACCACCAAATTTGGTTCTAATCCAATGGGAACTCTAGATAATGCATCAAAGTTTGCGGAACGTTGATTTTTCCGAACCAAATTATCAGGGACCTGAAAAACACCCCTTCATTTTGGCGATTTCTCATTAATTCTGTGCGCGTATCGAATTTCTATGAGTAGCTGATACTTACTAACAAAGACCTGTTCTTTCAAGCCCTGTAGTCAAATGGTGACATTTCCAACGTCTTGGTGCCCAAAAGGGGGGTGCGGTCTGTCACCCCGCATTTCCGACTGCGGGGAGTCACCCCGGTCGACGCTACTTGATAATTTTGGTTCAGAAAAATCAATGTTCTGCAAGCCTTGATGCTGTAGCTTGAGTTCCCATTGTATTAGGACCAAATTTGATTGTGATACTCGAAATAAGTTGTATTTTGTTGTGTATGAAGGAATTTGGAAATAAATGTAAACTTTTGTAGATATATACAAATATACAAATGTGGGAAATCACCCCAGGTGAAAAAACTATTGGGGGTGATTCCTCAGACCTATTTTGTTGATAAATATTTTTGTTTTTCTTCACTGAGAAGTAATTTAATGCAATCCTTCACACATATGACATCTGGAAGTAAATGACCAACAATAATGACACCACAGCTAATTGCAAAATGCGTAACAAATTTTATAATGACCCGATGTTTATAACACATGGTGATAAGTCTAGGCCTGAATGATGACTAATGTTATCAGGAACGATATATTTTTATCCTAGGAACCATCGTTTTTTATCCTAGGAACTATCTTTTTTATCCTATTTTCATATCAAGATAACAATATCTTACCTAGCATGACTTGTATTCATGTTAATGCATTTTTTTTGCTATAGAATTGAAGAAATAAGTTTTTTACTTGTTTTATCCTATTATTAAAATGAATTTTTTTTTGTAGCATTTGCTGCTCATTTACTGATACTTTGGGGTCATAATTAGTTCAGGATGAAGAGAAATGACTTCCAGTCAAGTTAGAACACAATTATTCAAGAAAAACTTCATTTCCTGTGGTGAACTTTGAAAAAATCATTCTTTCGATCGTAAAGTATCATGGCAGCATTAAGACAAGCATAAAAAAGACCTGTAAGACATAATATTTTATGTAAAATTTTATTTTGAGCAACTGATAAATACTAAATTAGGCATTCTCTTTCTATTGATACCTTAAAACTTTTAATTTGCATTTCAATTATTGAAATATGGGGGTGCAGGAAATCGTCCGGATTAGGAGCTGTAGCTTGCTGCACGGTTTATTGATTTTTTTTTTTTTTTACAATAGAATGTAGGAACTTACGGTGCTTCATGGTCATAATAGTAGCTATACACACCATGAATACAAAGTTTCTCAGCTGCATACTTTTTGAGTTATTTCAGAGTATGCAGAAAATGCAGGGAGTCACCCCAGTTGACGCTATCACCACCAAATTTGGCCCTAATTCAATGGAAACTCGAGCCACAGCATCAAAGTTTGCGGAACCTTTATTTTTTTCAAACCAAAATTATCAGGGACCTGAAAAACAGACCTTCACTTCGGCAATTTTTCATGAATTCTGTGTGCATATTGAATTTCTACAAGTAGCAAACTGATACTAACAAAGACCTGCTCTTTCAAGTCCCGTAGTGAAATAGTGACATTTCCAACATTTGGGGAGTCACCCCTAGTTGCCAACGCTATAAACATCAGGTCATTATAAAATTGGCTGCGCATTTTGAAGTTTGCTGTGGTGTCATTATTTTGGATCGTTTACTTCTAGATGTCATTGTATGTGTAAAGAATTACTCTTCAATGAAGAAAAAACAAAATATTTGATAGCGTAGGCGAGGGTGACTCCCGGCATTTTCCCCATAGCATCGACCGGGGTGACTCCCAGCATTATGCGCGTACTTTAATGTAAATCAAAAAGTACACATACTTTGAAATAGCTCAAAAAGTACACCGTAAATACTTCTTATTTACGGTGTGTATAGCTACTATAATGATCATGAAGCACCGTGAGTTTCAACACTCTATAATCAACCAAAAATAGGTTATTTACAACAAAAAAATGCGGCGAGCTATGGCCCCCAATCGGGGGTGACTTCCCTCAACGAAAGGGGTGACTTCCTGCACCCCCCATTTATCAATAATTTAAAGCCCAAATTAAAAGTTTGAGAGTGCCAATCCAAAGAGCATGCCTATATTAGTATATAGCAGTTGCTGCCGTCATACCAGACTATCAAAGAACTTTTTCCCCGACTTTGCAGCAGGAAACAAAGTTTTTTTTCAAGAATTGCAATCTAACTTTACTGGAAGTCATTTCTTCACATCCTAAACTAATTATGACCGTAAGGTATGAGTAAATGAGCATATATAATGGATAAACATTTTTTTTTAATAATACGATATAACATGTAAAAAATGTATTTCGTAAATTCTATAGCAAACTTATTGCATTAACATGAATACAAGTCATGCTAGGTAAGGTACTGTTATTATTTTCATCTCATGAAAATGAGATTAATATATAAATATATAAATATATAAATATATAAATATATAAATATATAAATATATAAATAAATAAATAAATATATAAATATATAAATATATATATAAATATATAAATATATAAATATACATA
>SDVV010032172.1:0-11459 GCA_016164225.1 Gammarus roeselii
TACAGGTGCAGAGCCGCCTTTACAGGTGCAGAGCCGCCTTTACAGGTGCAGAGCCGCCTTTACAGGTGCAAAGCCGCCTGTACAGGAGCAGAGCCGCCTGTACAGGTGCAGAGCCGCCTGTACAGGTGCAGAGCCACATGTAAAGGTGCAGAGCCGCCGGTACATGTGCAGAGCCGCCTTTACAGGTGCAAAGCCGCCTGTGCAGGAACAGAGCCGCCGGTACAGGAGCAGAGCCACCTGTACAGGTGCAGAGCCGCCTGCAAAGGTGCAAAGCCGCCTGTACAGGTGCAGAGCCGCCGGTACAGGAGCAGAGCCGCCGGTACATGTGCAGAGCCGTCAGTAGAAGGAGCTCTGCGCGGTCTAGGGAACCTGCAGCGCACGGAAAAAACGAAAAGAACGGAACCTGAGGAGTTGGCCAGAAAAATGTCATATAGTAAGCGTGATCCCTTCATCAGGTTACAGAGATGAGGGAAGAAACTTCCAGAGACTTCCCTGAGTAGGAACTGTTAAACTTTAAAAGGAAACGCAACCAGGCGCAATAGAGGCCTTAACATTATATGTGAAACCATTTATGTATGATTAACAAAGAAAAATGCACTGCATTTCCCACCACGAAATGCCAGGGTATCGTAAAAGTGCCTAAAAATGTTCTGGAGCCAGAATGTGGCAAGGAACTAATTCACTTCTGAGTACTTATACAGAGCACTTATTCGCTTCTGAGTACTAACACACAGCACTTTTTCGCTAATGGATACAAATACAAAGCACTTTTTTGTTTCTGAATACCAATACACAGCACTCATTCGCTTCTGAAAACCAATAAACAGTACTCATTCGCTTCTGATTACCAATACACAGCACTAATTCGCTTCTGAGTACTCATACACAGCATTTATTCGCTTCTGAGTACCGATACACAGCACGAATTCGCTTCTGAATACTAATAAACAGCATTTATTCGCTTCTGAGTACTAATACACAGCACTAATTCGCTTCCAAGCACTAATACACAGCAGTAATTCGCTTCCGAGTACTAATACACAGCACTTATTCGCTTCCGAGTACTAATGCACAGCACTTATTCGCTCCCGAGTACTAATACACAGCATTTATTCGATTCTAAGTACTAATACACAGCACTTATTCGTTTCCGAGTACTGATACACAGCACTTATTCGTTTCCGAGTACTGATACACAGCATTTATTCGTTTCTGAGTACTAATGCACAGCACTAATTCGCTTCCGAGCACTAATACGCAGCAGTAATTCGCTCCAGAGTAGTAATACACAGCACTTATTCGCTTTTGAGTACTAATACACAGCACTTATTCGCTTCCGAGTACTGATACACAGCACGAATTCGCTTCTGAATACTAATACACAGCATATATTCGCTTCTGAGTCCTAATACACAGCACTAATTCGCTTCCGAGCACTAATACACAGCAGTAATTCGCTTCCGAGTACTAATACACAGCACTTATTTGCTTCTGAGTACTAATACACAGCCTTAATTTGCTTCCGAGTACAAATACACAGCACTAATTCGCTTCTGAGTACTAATACATAGCACTAATTCACTTCAGAGTACTGATACACAGCACTAATTTGCTTCCGAGTACTAATACACAGCATTAATTCGCTTATGAGTACCATTACACAGCACTAATTTGCTTCTGAAGACTGATACACAGCACTACTTTGCTTCTGAGGACCAATACACAGCACTAATTTGCTTCGGAGGACTAATACACAGCACTAATATGCTTCGGAGGACTAATACACAGCACTAATATGCTTCGGAGGACTAATACACAGCACTAATATGCTTTGGAGGACCAATACACAGCACTAATATGCTTCGGAGGACTAATACACAGCACTAATATGCTTTGGAGGACTAATACACAGCACTAATTTGCTTTGGAGGACTAATACACAGCACTCATATGCTTCGGAGGACTAATACACAACAAACGTGACAAACTCATTCTTTTAATTCAATGAAAAGGGCACCCCAATTCCCCAGACGCGTTCCGAAAGACATGCCGAGGTTCACGTTAGTAATGCTAGTCCAACAGCTAGGACCTGAAACCAATAAGTTTGAACGGTGACGCATAGATTTTGTAGTAGTAGTAGTAGTAGTTGCATCTGTGTTCCACCGGAGGGTCGACGCGAAGTCACTGCAGGCTCCCTCGTAGGGCTTGAAGATCCGTGAGTTCTGTTGGGTTGCACGTGCGCGCGGTCGAATTCAAACTTCCACTTGGGGAATCAGAAGGATAGTGGCTCAGGAACGGGGAAGATTCGCAAACAAGTAGTTTTGAACAGATTCATAAAGTCCGGTATATTTTCCAAAACTGATTTTTTTTCCCTGTAGGCCGTTTCTGTGAGCAGACGTTGCAGGTCGTGTCTTGGGAAGGTATGAAGGCTCGTTGCGGTACTGCGAGTGCGTTACAGTCTGTATGCAAGTGTTTCACACTGATTGCTACCTGGTGGCAGCAGGGGTGTGGTGGCGCATCCGGTCCCATGTCTACATCCATCAGATGGTTGTGAGTTATCCACGTGCGTCCCGTGCACAAACGGTTAATAAACACTTGGTCTCTTCTATTGGAAAACTTGGTGTTCCTCCATTCTCATACGGACGGTTCAACTGCAAGCATTTTTTGGTCACTGTGTTGCCACGGGCGGTGTCATAGAGATGTTAGACGCAAATTGATGATTTTAAACAAATCTCGGTAATGTATGGAAGTAAATTGTTCTTGGTGGAAAGACTCCTGTTTATCAAGGGAATCTGCGCGCTCGTTGCCTCTTATTCCTACGTGCCCAGGGATCCAGCAGAATTCAATCGCTTGACCAGTTCCGGACATTGTGAATAGGCCGTGCTGCATTTTACGAAGTGCAAGGTGTTCATAGGCGGGTTTTTCAGCTGAGTGAGAGCGTTTAGACTGTCAGAAAATACGACGTATTTAGTGAGGTGGTCAGTTTTGGCAATACAGACAGCAAGTTTGAGTGCGTACAGCTCTGCAGAGCATACAGGGGTTTCCCGGGGTAGGGTTGTCCAACGTGTGGTCTCCCCGCACACGGCAGCGGCTCCTACTCCGTCCAATGTTTTGGAGCCGTCGGTGTATGTATGGCGGTGCTCCGAGTATTGCTCCTCAAGTAGTCTTGAAAATTCTTGGCGGTACGTGTTTGTTAGAGTAGTTTCTTCAGAGTACACTTGCAATTCAAGGTTGACCAGTGGTGGGCTGATCATCCACGTTGGTGTATTGATTAGAAAAATTCGATAGGAGAATGCAGGCTTGATAGCCTTGCAATTGATGATGAGCGAAGTTAGTAGGTTGTCCACGCGTATTGAAAAAGATGGGCATATATTCTTATTTGCCGCAAATAGGCGTTTTTCGGAGATATTGGTGACGTCGCCAAGTGCTGGGTTGGTGATAAGGCTTCTAGTCTTGAACTACTATTGTAGCGAGAGTTTGTCACGCCGGAGAGGTAGTGGAAGCTCGTTAGCTAGCACGTTGAGGAACTCGATGGGAGTGGAACGGAACGCGCCGGTTTTGATACGCAAAGCATTTTTGACGATGATCGAGAGTGGGTCGAGGGTGGTTTTGGCGACTGATCCGTAAACAACGGCTCCGTAGTCAATGCGCGAGCGTATTATTGCTCTGAACATCATCATGCCGGTGCCCATGTTGGCACCGGCACAGTGATGTTACCAATAGTATGGGTCTGGTTGCGATTTAAAACCAGAGAGTCACCAGGGCTTCAATGTGAGGTCGCCATTTGAGTTTAGGGTCCCACACGAGGCCCAGGAATTTTATAGATTTTTCGTATACTAGGTGTGATATGCAACATTAGGTCTGGTTGCAGATGTTAGCCGGGTACAAGGGGTAAAGTGCATACTTTTAGTTTCAGAAGGCGAGAATCGAAATTCGTTCAAGGACGCCCAGTTTCCGACTAGGATTACCCATTTCTGGAGTTCATATTGAATCGTTAGAAAGCTGGTCTAGTTTGAGGATAAAAAGAGTGACACAGAGGACGCTTCCCCTGGGGGACTGGCATTTCTTGAGGATACCATGGTGACAGGGTGTCGCCCACTTTGACCCTGAAGGTACGGTTTTGCATAAATTTATGGATAAAACGGGGTAGGTGTCCTCTCAGACCTTTGCGGTGGAGATCCTTCGTGATCCCGTATTTCCAAGTAGTGTCGTATGCTTTTTCAACGTCAAAGATTATGGAAACCACGTGTTCTCCACGGACAAAAGCTCGTCCATAGTCAGATTCCAGTCGTACAAGGTGGTCCGTCGTTGAGCGGCGCCGCACTGGATGTTGTTGAGGCCTACATGCATCTCAAGGTAGTCTACAAGACGTGAGTTAATCATTCTTTCCATAGTCTTACAGAGGACGCTGGTAAGGGCAATATGGCGGTAGTTACGTACGTCACCATAGAATTTCCCGGGTTTAGGTATTGGGATAATTACAGATTCCCGCCATTGATCGGAAAAAAATGAGTTTGAATACAGAGTGTTGAACACTTTTAATAAGTGCTCACCAGCGCCACCTGGGAGATTCTTGATCATGTTGATGTGCACCCGGTTCGGCCCAGGTGAAGTTTCACGTGTATGGTCTATAAGCACTGTAGTCGTGGAGGGAGAAAGGTTTGTTGTAGGCCTCTTCGTTTCTATTAGTAAAGTCAAGATGTTCACTTTCTCCTAAGTCCTTTTCAGGTTGGAAAGCAGCCGTTGATTGCGATATCTGGCTAAAAGTCTGAGCTAGTTTATTTGCAATTTCCGAGTGGGGAGAATAAATTCTGCCTCCGTCTGAAAGAATGTTGATAGGTCGCTCGGGTTTTCCCTGGATACGTCGGATTTTTTCCCACACATGGGGGAGGGGAGCGTTTCGATTAATAGTGTTTACTAACTGAGCCCAGCTTTCACGTTTCTTCTCCACTCGAAGTTTTCGATATGAAGCAGATGCCCTTTTCTACGCTACTCGATTCCTTGGAGACCGTGCGCGCTGGTAGGCATGGTATGGCCTTTCACGCTCATCTCTTGCTTCTTGCACCTCTCGGCACCATCATGGTTTCGGACAGAAGGTTGAAGGGGCATATTTTGGAATGCTTGCCTCGGCTGCAGCTTGGAACTTTTCGAATAGTTGGGCGACATGGTCGTGTTCCGAAATGTTTTCTGGGATACCATCCATATCGTTCCACGCGATGTATTCCAAGTATTCCACCCAGCTGGCTTTCCGGTAGTTGAATCGAAGTTCTTGTGGGGCTGAGTTTCTTGGTTGGTTGGTTGGTGAGAAGCGATACGATGACTGGGTTATGGTCGCTGTCGTGTGTTGAAGGCAAAACTTCTAATCAAGTTGGGGTGTCAGAGTGGGGGAGCATATGGATAAATCGATGGCAGTTTCACTGTCGTGGATGATTCGGGTGGGTTGTCCGTCGTTGAGAAAGGCCAGGTTGCGAGTGTTAATAGTGTGAGCCATTATCACTCCCCTGGGGTCTGTTCTCTCGCATCTTTATGTTTCATGGTAGCTGTTGAAGTCTCCAAGATGGAGTATTGGCAAGGGCAGATGGTTTAGCAATTCGGTCATTAGTGCTTCCAAGAGGTCATGGCTTCGTGTAGAATAGATGGATACCACTGTTATTGGCCTTGAGACGCATATCTTTAGAGCGATAGCTTGGAGTTCTGTGCTCAGGGGAGGGGGGAGGTGAGGTGCGCTTTGGTGGATTATAAGTGCCACCCTGCCGTGAGCAGTCACGTTGGTGTGGTCTTCACGACGGTGTATGATAATTTGAGGGATTCTCCAAGTGGCGGTCTCTCGGAGTTCGATCTCTTGGAGGCCTATCATCAAAAGTTTTTGGGTGGCGATTAAGGATAGTGATTCGTCTTTTTTGTTCTCGAGTCCCTGGCAGTTCCACTGAAGTATTTTGGTGTTCATTTGGAAAGCTGTTCCCACTCAGACCTTGATGATCTAGAGTGGTCGCGGGATTTGCTGGAGCTTCCGTGGTGTTCGCGTTTTTGAGTTTGCCCAGGAAAAGGTTCCGGGTGTTGAGTGTTCACGGCAGTGTCCGCCTTCGGTAGAAGGTGGTCTGCTGTAATTGCTGCGGTCTCGGCTGCGATTGCTGTTGTGAGAGGACGAGGGTTTGTGCTCTCTGTGTTTGCTTCGTGAGCGAATGCGCTCTTCTTCTGTGGTAGCTTTTTTGATCTGCGTGGGTGGTTTTGTAGACTGTGAGCTATTTCGGCCAGGTGAAATGACTGTTGGTTGTTCTGTGGTCTCGCGTATGAGTTGATCGAGATGGTTTTTATAAGCGCCGTCGTCGAGGTCGTGATCGTTCTCGCTGGTGGCGTGTTCGTGAGTCGGGTTTGTTTACGGGGGGGTTATGTCTCTCGCAGAGGTTTTTCACGAATGGAGTCGCGTTTGGGACAGGTGGAGGTAGTTTTGGATTTTTGTCCTTGTGAGCTGTTATTTGCAGGTTGTAACTGATCTTTTTGCTCAGTGGCGCCTGGGCATCGGAGGGTTCTTCATCTCATTGTCTTTTCGTTTTTATTGTAGTGAGCCTTGCTGCGTGGTCAACCGCGGGGGAAGTATCCATCTCGGCGTCCTCCTGGGCACCGCAGGAATTATTTCTAGGACTGTGCAACTCTAGTGCAGGGGCGGCGCGGCCACTGGGCAGAGTGAGGAAGCACTGCAGCCGGGTAGGAGTGCTGGAGTCTTGTTACGATGCTGTCCTGACGGTGTGTGGATATCGTTGGGGGAGTTTGGTTTATCGACGATTTGACTACTCAGGCATAATTAGGGCGATTTCGGTTATCGTCTTTCCAGATTTGGATGGCTTGTTTCCGTGGGCAGTCGCGGTCGCCTGCCTCGTGGCAGCATTTAGGGTAGGTACCGAGCTATGCAGTCTTTTCTGTCGTGCTCGCCAGCGCACTTCCCACAACGTTGGGGTGTAAGTGGCTGGCTGTATGCCATGACGTGGCCGTATTCAAGGCATTTTTTGCACATTGGGGGCCCTGTTGAAGCTGGGTAGGTTTTGGTTCTTCCTTGTTCACCCGGGATTACTATGAATCCGGTGCGTCGTGTCCTGGGAAGGTAATTTGGTGTGCAGTAGAACTTGCGTTACGTGATTTTATCCATGTTGCTTGACGTTGTCCTTAGCGTTGTCCTTAGCTAGACCTTCAGCAAAAGCACTGAGGTCGGTTGTTGGTGTGTAACGGGAGGTGTAAATAATTCGTTTGGTATCGTTGAAGGACAGATGTATTTCAACTGTAACTTTGAGTTTGTTCATGTGGGTAATCTTTTGTAGAGCGTTACTTTGTTCAGGTCCAGATATTTCTTTCCCTGTCGTTGGATTATTGTTGGTTTTCCTCCAAATTGTTCGGTGCGGGATTTCATCATTAAAAATGGATTTGTTGAAAAGGCAACTGTGCTTGAACCACTTTCTTTGAACGTTATGAGGAAGTGTGTGGAGAATGGTGCCGGTTTCTTCTCCCGTGTAGGAGGGTCATTTTGGGAAAAATGCATCGAGACTAGAGCCTCTCGTCGCCCGACCCCGTTATCTATCTGGTATTGGAGGATCGCTCTCTCCCTCTCTTCCTCTGGGTAATCTCTATGTTCCTCTTTTACTTTGCAGTAAAAGCAGTGCGGTTCTGCGGGCCGGCACGACTGGGGATCTTCCCGTTTGTCATGGTCGTCTTGGGAGCCGTATGAGCATCTTTGCTCACCATTACCGTTTTCGCTCGTGTGCTCGTATTTCTGGCATTTACAACATTGCATCTGACGTCTCTTGAATGGTGTAACCTCGGTTTTGGTGGCGCAGAAGGAAATGTCTATATATTTAGATGGAGTAGGGCAGTTGAATTTTAGTATTAGGGCTGCGGTGGTCTCTCTTCTTAGTGTGATCTTTGGTGCGATTTTTTGCTTTGACAACGCTGTCTTCTTATTTAACGAGTCCAGTGATGTGCTCCTCGATTTTTTCCTTAGGGATATCTTCAACGTAGATCAATCCTGAACGGGTAGAGAAAGTCTGGTGTGGCACTATTTTGCATGTCTTTTCAGAGTCTAGTTTTGGAGAGAATTGTGTCGCTTTGAAGTTTAGTGTCTACTCTGATGGCAAAGCCTCCGTCGTCGCTGGTGACGACGCTCAGGACTGGGCGGCCAGTGACAGAGCCCTGCTCTTTTCGCAGTGTAAGGACATATATCCGGTCTGTCGTTGGCGTCGAACGTGATCTTCAGGTGTTCGGGAAAGGTATGACTATTGTTGAACAAGTTGTGTTCATTGAATGGTGTGTATTGCTTCTTCTTTGCAGCCCTCGGAGCTCGGTTGGGGTTTTTGTGGGGTGGAGAGCCACCGAAGTTGACGTCGGACGAAGAGGTACTTGCGTAAGTTGCGGGTTCTTTAGTTTGTTGGTTCTTTACTAGCTCGTGGATAGGGAGAAAAATGGCATTGACATGGTTCTCGAGCCTCGTTAGACGGTCATCGAATGTGCTAGGTTCTGCGGCGAAAACTTCTGCTTCCTGCTCAGAGAGGCCGGTCGCTTGGCTTAATAGATTCCTGATTTCCTGGACGTTCCTGGTAAACTCGTCGATGTGGTCGTCTCTACGGTCATCTTCGGCTGAGGTGGCGCTGGTCATCTTGGAGAGGTTGACGTTCTTGGCCATTGGAATCTTGGTTGTCATCGCTCTGGAGGGGATGCTGGTCCTTCCTAAATGGGATTTCTTTCTACTCCCCATCAACCCCTTGGTTCGTGCCAGAGACCAGGGAGCTCACTTATGAAGGCCTCTTGACCGGCTTTACCGATTTTCAACTAAGTTAAATTTGAAGTATCACAAACAATGCAAGCAAACGTGTGGTTTAAGGTCCCAGCACAAACTATGGACCAGCTTGTACTATCTAGGGGGTTCTCGGTTAATAATCAGTATGTGAACAAACGCGAATTCCATGGATTTTGTCCACTACTTCTTCAAATAAATTTGGGGTGAAGGATCAAGAATAATTACATCATGGGCCCCGATCACAGTCGTCGGGACGTGTAGCCTAGACGCACCGACATACGGACGGGATGAGGATTATATCATGGGCCCCGAGCACAGTCGTCGGGGCGTGTAGCCTAGACGCACCGACATACGGACGGAATGCGGATTTTCTCAGGAACTTAAGGAATTGCAATTTTTTTAGGTACGATGACAGGTTGAAAAAATGCAGAAACTTCACATTACATAGATAATCTGTGTCAGGCCTTTGTCAGTGTGAGCTGTTTAGAAGCCAACATTTGCTACTTATATATAGTAATATTAACTAGACAGCTCGACGGCCGAGAGGGTCGCGTGTCGGTCTCTCCTCACAAGACTTCAATTTGAAGTCAAAGGTTGTAGGTTTGAGCCTACTTGACCCAGAGTGAGACATTCTGGCCGGTCTCTACAACGGTCTTATGTCAGCCCATAAACGCCGTGTGTGAAAAAAGGCTATCAGGGGGCAGCTACGCTGTAACCCGCCATATAAGTGAAAAATTTCATCAATTTAAATTCAAAAATCAAGTAGTAGGGGTAGTACATTCACCTCTACATTCCAACAATCAATGAATATAGTTGGACGACAATGTTTTCAATTGTTCAATGTCATGACGAAATAAATACCGTAACATTGAACAATTGATTGCTGGAAAACTAAGTTGAATGAATAAGGTTTCTGTCGTTCAAGTAATCATGATAACATACTGATTACACAGACATTTAGTATGGCAACAATATACTGATTACACAGACCTTTAGTATGGTAACGATATACTGATTACACAGACCTTTAGTATGGCAACAATATACTGATTACACAGACCTTTAGTATGGAAACAATATACTGATTACACAGACCTTTAGTATGGCAACGATATACTGATTACACAGACCTTTAGTATGGAAACAATATACTGATTACACAAACCTTTAGAATAGAAACAATATACTGATTACACAGACCTTTAGTATGGAAACAATATACTGATTCTACAGACCTTTAGTATGGAAACAATATACTGATGAAACAGACCTTTAGTATGGAAACAATATACTGATTACACAGACCTTTAGTATGGGAACACCGAATACATAGACCTTTAGTATGAAAACAAAATACTGATTACACAGACCTTTAGTATGGGAACACCGAATACATAGACCTTTGGTATGGAAACAATATACTGATTACACAGACCTTTAGTATGAAAACACCAAATACACAAGCCTTTAGTATGGAAACAGTAAAAAATGTCCAACGTGGGGTCAACATGAAATTTTATATTATATTTACTCATGTAATGCTCAGCACACGAATCCCAAATTTTGGAACCAATAACGAAAACATATCAATTTGTCCATGCCAAAACATTTCTACGAGGCATTAAAATTAAAGAGAGGCAGACGAAGGTTGCGAACGGACGAAGGATGGACGGAAGTGGTGGCAGCACAATCATGCCACAGATTTTACCATCTAGTGAAGTTTTCCCATTCAACATTCACATTTTTTTCCAGGAAACACTGGATTTCCACCGATTTATGGAGGGAAGTTGTTGGAGACGGATTTAGAATCCATGACAGCTCTCCTAGACGTTCTACTTCAAAACTAATCCTCTTGCTACCAGAAGGCAAATTAATTTGGGCCAATCGACCTCTTAGACGTTCTACTCCAGAACTAACACTCTTGCTACCAAAAGGCAACCTAGTTTGGGCCAATAGACCTGTTGTTGTCTTCCTACACTTGTAAACACTTGTAAATGACGGTGAGCATAATCGCTTACCGAAATGTCCTCTTCTCACCATAACTGACCATTACAGAGAGTTAACTGGACAAGCAGGTAATGAACCGGTTTCTTGGGTCGGTATCTCTGAATGAGCTGGGTTGAGTTTTGCTCTGGCAACTCTGAATGAGCTGGGTTGAGTTTTGCTCAGGCAACTCTGAAGGAGCTGGGGTGAGTTTTGCTTTGACAACTCAGAAAAAGCTGGGTTGAGTTTTTCTCTGGCAGCTTTGCAGAGGCTGGGTCGAGTTTTGCTCTGGCAACTCTGAAGAAGCTGGGTTGAGTTTTGCTCTGGCAACTCTGAAGAAGCTGGGTTGAGTTCTGATCTGGCAACTCTGAAGAAGCTGGGTTTAGTTTTGCTCTGGCAACTCTGAAGAGGCTGGGTTTAGTTTTGCTCTGGCAACTCTGAAGAGGCTGGGTCGAGTTTTGCTCAGGCAACTCTGAAGAAGCTGGGTTGAGTTTTGCTCAGGCAACATTGAAGAAGCTGGGTTGAGTTTTGCTCTGGCAACTCTGAAGAAGCTGGGTTGAGTTTTGCTCTGGCAACTCTGAAGAGGCTGGGTTGAATTTTGCTCTGGCAACTCTGAAGAAGCTGGGTTGAGTTTTGCTCTGGCAACTCTGAAGAAACTGGGTTGAGTTTTGCTCTGGCAACTCTGAAGAAGCTG
>SDVV010032173.1:0-11459 GCA_016164225.1 Gammarus roeselii
AATTTTGCTAGAAGAGCCTGCTCACGCAACTGTTGCTCGTTCTCTCTCAAAAACGCGAGTTCTCTACGAAACCGTGACTTTGCTATCCTCATTGCTACTGCAAGTTGACCTCTTCGAGGCCTTCCAGCAATATTCCAATTAAATACGGCGTCTCGTACAGCATAATTCAGTTCTCGTGCTCGTTCATTCCAACCTGGGACGTTATATTTGCTCGGTTTTCTACTGCCAAAAACACGCCGTCCTGCAATTAATATACACTGGAGGGGGGGCAGAGGTCCCCTGGGTCCCGCAAGAGCCCGATGAGCCCCGGAGATTTACCCAAGTCTCCCGGGTCCCCCGAGCTCCCCGGGTCCATCGAGTCCCCTCGTCTCAGCTCATCTCGGCTTGTCTCAAATAATTTCGGCCAGTTTCGACTTGTCGCGACCAACTCGACTCGTCTCAACATGTTTCGACTGATTTCGACGCACCTCGACCAGCCTTGGCGCGCCTCTCCCCCTCTGCGTCAGCAATGTTGTGGACTGTAATAACGAATTTTTCTACTCAACCACTCCACATATTTACATTCTTTTGTGTATGGGTTTTACAGCGTAGGAAGGGGGTAGCAGAGGTTCCAGGATTTAGAGGGACCTGGCTTGAACCTCCTGACGGCACAGCTTATATTTGATTGGATTTGAGCCTCATTTCTACCAGAGCCTCAACGTGAGTCATAATAGGCTCCCCCGTAGGGCGCGCACAGCTGATAACATGTGCACGGTAGTTGGTAGCTGACGTCTGGCTTGCTCCTCCGGAAGGCAGAGGTGACAAATGTCTGGCTTGCACGTCCTGAAGGCACAGCTTACAACCTATGTACAGTAGTTTACAATTGGATCGAGCATGTATCTGCTAAATGTACAGCTTAAAACCTGTGTACGGCAGTTTATAATAGATGCTTGCCTTGCACCATCTGAAGGCACAGCATATAACCTATGTATGGTAGCGTATAACTATGTCTGGCGTGCCCCTCCTAAAGGCAGTCACAAGCAGAAGTAGAGCACTAATAAAAAAATAGTCAGTTCTCTAACGTTTGAGAATGACTAGTAGGAAGTTCAAGATTCAAACCAAAACATCGCTTAGTTGACATAATTTTCTTATCAGTTGCAAAGCTCAAATATGCTTAGAAGCTACATGATTTGATTTGATGTGAGCCTCATTTCCACCAGAGCCTCAACGTGAGTCATAATAGGCTCCACCGTAGGACGCGGCCGTCGTTGATTCAGGTAAGTTGCACGGCCTCGCGTGTGAAAGTATTAGTTCTGTCAAGATGAAGTCAGTACATATTTCAATTGTGGCATATTCGCGTACTAGCGCGTACGAGATAGTAAAGAGTTAATGCGTATCTTCGTAAAATTTGTTATTTCTGTGCGTAATGGGGTGGAGAGACCACCTCATTTGCACAGGTGTTTTAGGTTTAGACAGCTTCGTATAGTCCTGTGTGTTTTCCGAAAGCGATAAGCTTTTTACGGTAGGTTGGGTCCGCGAGTAGGCTTTGTAGGTTGCACGGGGGATCTAGGAACGTTCGTCGGGCTGCCGCGAGTGCGTTGTAATCCATCAGTAAGTGTTTCACGCTGATAGCCACTTGGTGGCAACAGGGGCAAGATGGTGCGTTTGGTCCTATGTCTATATCCATCAGATGGTTGTGAGTTATCCACGTGTGTCCCGTGCACAAGCGGTTGATGAACACTTGGTCTTTTCTGTTGGTGTACTTTGTTTCCCATTCTACGACTGAGGGTTTGATAGCAAGCATTTTTTGTCCACTCTGCTGCCACATTTCATCCCATCGGGATGTTATATGGGAGTTGATAATAGGGAACCAGTCCCAGTAATGTATTGCAAAAAAATGTTCTTGGTGAGTAGATGCCAGTTTAGCAAGAGAGTCCGCAAGTTCGTTTCTTCTTATTCCCGCGTGCCCGGGGATCCAGCAGAATTCCACTGCCTGACCCATATCGGTCATCACAAAGAGATCGTGCTGCATCTTACGTAGAACAGGATGTTCATAGTGCAGTGTTTCAACGGCTATATGATTTAAAGTTAGAAATCCGGTGGTCATTATTCCATTGAACATGATAACAACTTGCGTATTTCTCCGATCCCAGTGCGTTACATGTGAAGGCAGTCTTTGCAGGAACCAGCTTAGGCCGTTGTAACAGATCGTCACTCGTCCCAATTGGGCCACCGATAGAGCTTGCGGTAGTAGAAGTCAGAATCGAATATCCTGTCAACTGGAGCTAATCCCCGAAAGCATTTGCCTTATCTCAATGTGAACGTTTTGACCGATAATTAATTTCCATTGACCTCAAACTCTATTTTGCCTAAGCTGTCTTCAAGATGTTGAGATTTGGCGGGCGTTCTAGTGAAACATAACTGGCGCTACCAGTATACAAAATAACTGATAAAACATGATCCAGTTAGAATGAATGCACTGAACCAGAGCATTAGGAGTTTGCCAGACTAACAGCGGCAGAAATACCTGCAGTTTAGACGCAAGCTAACACCCCCGGTAATAGCGCCGGTGATAAACACATATTTCAGTACCTTAGCATTTAAATGACAACAAAATTTCAACATACAACAATATCCTTCTCGTTCAAAGCGATGTTTTTTTTCAAAATGTAAAAAAGTTCTCAAGATTATTTGGCTATTATCCTTATTCCGTTGATAGATTGACGATACCTCTATTTACCAAGTTTCGTGCAATAGGTTTTGAGGGCTAATAACCTCTGAAATGTAATGTAATAGTCATGATAAATAGTTACACTTCCATCTCCTAGAACACTCGTCTCAGAAAAACTTTGACCTAACAATGTGATAATTCAAGAATCTTTCCCTAACGAGTCCAGTGAATTGTACACCAAGATTGATGTAAATTCGAGGTAGCAAGCGTTTAGTCATTCATGCATTGCCATGCATAAATGCGCTAGTTTTCTATTCTAGCTGAGTATTGCCCAATGGTAGACACCTTTTATTTGTCCTTTTATTAGTCACATTAGCTAAGGCTCCAATACCAGTCATGAAGACTGGTTCAAGTGAACTCGATGTAGTATTTGGGATAATATTCTGTGTTGTACTTTGCGTAGATCGTCGGGTTGTCTTGGTTGTCCAAGGTGGCAACGTAGACCACGCTCGACATGAATATTTTTCTTTTCACTTTACTTGTTACAAGTCCGGTAATATCGATTAGTTCAAAGTCTCTCACGAGTACCCCCCTTCTCTGGGTCGCCTTGTCTCAACCAACCTTGATATATATAATAACAAATGCAAAATTTCACTATGAAAAAAGGGCAGAGAAAAATAATAGGGCCCAAGAAATAAGAAATACTAACATTGAGTGTTTATGATCTATAAAATGAATAATCATCCATCCACCCCAATATATGGGTGGAGTGGTCAGAGAGGTGAACGCGAGTGTGCTGGGTCGCAGCTTGGAGTTGTTACAAACAAATAGGCGAAGTTGGCAGTTGAGCCAGTTGTTCTTTGCAAAGGATATGACACTAGTGGCGGATTCAGAGGAGAAGCTATGTAGGCTAGTGTCTGAATTTGGTAAAATGTGTGAGCGGAGGAAGCTTTGAGTGAACGTGGCTAAAAGTAAAGTTATGATATGCTCGAGGACTGTGGATGCGAGCACAATTAGTGTCCTCCTAAATGGAGAGCCGTTGGAGGAAATTCAGTGTTTCAAGTATCTGGGCTCCCATGTGGAGATTACTGAACTAGTGGAAACTGAAGAGAAGGCGCGAGTAAAGGAGGGGTGTAAAGTGTTGGGTGCACTGGAGAGTGCACCCAAGAGGTAGACCGAAGTTTGGGTGGATGGATGGTGTGCAGCAGGCGTTAGGAAGAAGAGACTTGAATGTGGAAGTAGCGAGAGCGTGCAATGAACAGACGTGATTGGAGAATGGTTGTGAATGGTTGATTTTTGACGCTGCTCTGAGGTGCTTTCCCGCCCTTGACATCACGTTGATGGGATGGTCGTGGGTGGAGGGGGGCCGCCATCATGATGCGGCGGGAGTAAACCAGTGAAAACTGTCGAGCCCTATTGCTGACAACGGATCCTTGAACCGCACTCGATACCCAAAGTGTGTGTTGCGGGGTTACCGGCGGGAGCCTTTAGCACAAAAGGGCTAAGTTGTGTGAGTGTGAGCGTATGAGGGTGTGAGGTCCGCCTTTCAGTCGGCCACTCCCTTTTCTGGTGGATTCGGCCTAGTGTCTGTACTTGCATCTTCTCAAATAATCGAAGTAAATCATGATATAAAATGAAAAATGACTCGGTGTCGTACTTTGATTACAAATGTATTTGAAACATAATACAAGTTCTGTGACTTACAAGATAAATATAAAATAAAAGTAATAAAAAAGCTAGTACAACCTACATTAGAAAATGTTCACAAGTGCATGTTACTCTATACATATGACTAATTGTGGGACTGGAGAGGCAGAAATGAAGGACTTACTAGATCCATGAAAAAAATTTGCTATGGAAGAAAATTATTAAAACACTCTCGGTAAATGTTTTACACTATTATAATGTGAAGCTTTTTATAAAGTACGTGTGTATAGACACGGCCGTTTCCCCCCTAGTAGTTGGAGATTGGCATGGAGAAGGCCGTCACAGAGAAGCTCGGCCACGCCTTCCACTCAGTAATCCCGGCACTGAGGTATTGATACTAAAAGTCACCGAAAATACTAAATCTACCCTTCGGATAAAGGTAGCAATACATCACTTATCGAGCGTCTGTCAACAAAGACAATCGGTTACAAATTTATCAATGGTAATTAAAGAATTTTGATTGATTATAAAGGGTGCGGAGCAAACTTGCATTATCATATCAGCCATTCAATGTTATCCCAGCGAAAACAAGAATGCAATTATACAAATCTGCTTCACAGACGTTGACAATACAATACATCGGATTATAATTATGTACTTAATCAGATACAGAGAAGGCAGCATCTTCCAGATATGGGAGGTGACCGACGGCGAGGCGCACCTCACACTCTTGTCATGCACTCCCACGCTAAGAAAAATGCACACTTCGGGTGAGGGGGGAGGGCCGAGATCAGTGTCAGCAGCAGGGTCGGACAGCATTTACTGATTTACCCCTGCTGCGTCATAGTTGCCGAGCCCACTCCACGAAACGCCAAGGGAGGGAAAGGAAATTACGTGCTTCTAACCTTTCAAAAATTCAAAATCAGAATAGCTAAATAGTTCATATGATTGCAGTAGCTATATAAAAATAGTCAGACACTGATATTTCGCCAATCGGTAATCACGTAATTTCTTTTCTACCTAATGGAAATTTTACAGTTTAATATCAGTATATTTCCAAGATCAGTGTCAACAATTTTTTTATTTCACAAATCCAAGCATCAAGGTGAGGATAGCTGAAGTAGCTACCTATCTAAACTATATCAACAACAAAACAGAGCAGAAAAGTAATCCTGGAATAACCAACCAACGCACATCTGAAGTGATGCATTAGATCAATTAGTTCAATATTTGGAATCCAAAAAAAATACATACATCGCACTTTTTTTTCAAAAATCTGTACGACCTAAAATGTTGCAGCAACAGGTAACTCATGTTGAGGCCACATAGCTTCGAAACAAGACCCGAGAGGTATAAATTCGAAACGAAACCTAGAGGTGTTTTTGCGACGAAGATTGGAAGGTAGAAACAGGTAAGACGTTTTATTGCCATATATGGCACTTTCAAATGCTAAATTGCAGTCTGTATGAATAATACAGCCTGTGAGAAGAGAACAAAAAGAAGCCAAACATCAATAGTTTCGGTAAATTTATAACATGGTTCGTATCAGGTTAAAGCGGGGAGCCAAACAGCATAACTATTCCGCGAGTTACCCTGCCAGCGCTGTGCGCCATCGCCCTGCTCGGGCTTACGGCCGGCCTCATGCTTGCGTTCTAAAAGATTAAATTTAAGAAAAACTACCAGAATAGTCAGAGAAGCAGCTAGCTAAATACGATGCTTTGCCGTTGATAAAAGCTGAGTGAGTAGATTACCTGTAGGGTAACTCCAGGAGCCTCTGCTTCAAAACCACTCCAATGAGGAGACATGTCAATGTTGAAATGTATATATAGCAATTGAAAGATTGCCAATCCTTCAATTGGAGCTAGATCAAGAACGTTGCTGCTTACCAAAACTATAGAATAGGGCAGACAACGTCTGCTGTGAATATCGACATTCTATACTATAGTTTCAAATTGTGAAAAAGGTGTTGGGCGTAAAAAAGGGGCATAAATTTGCCCGTCTCATCCCAGTTCAACAGGAAGGGACATCAATTTGCTTGGCACAGTATTTGTTACACCGGAGTCCCAACGCGAAGTTAATGCAGACTCCCCCGTAGGGCGGTGCTTTGCACAGTACTGCTTAATTAGATTAGATTAAGCGGAAGAATTTTCTAGCGTCACTAATGCTTACAGAAGACATTAATTTGCTTGATCCAGTCATAGTCAGCCAGGAGGGACATCAATTGGTTTGGTCCAGTCTAGAACCCCTGTTCAACCAGGAGGGCCATCAATTTGCTATGTGCAATCATGCTCAACCAGGATTGACATCAATTCTGCCTGGTCCAGTCCAGTTAAACGAGGAGGAACAATCTCACTATTTCTTGCAATTCCAAATAAATCTTAGGGCAACAAAAACCGCAGCAAGCAAGCCGCAAGGGTTAAAAAAATACTCCGTACAAATAAGTACATTAAAATCGATTCCCTAAGACGATATTACTACTATGGAATGCTCTCAGTGAGCTGGAAGAACTTTCGTCGCGGCAGTTATGAGTAACACTGCAACCATCTTTCGCGCCTAGCTGGAACGGTGGTGGACCGACCTCTACAAGAAGCCAACTTGGGAGTATGTTCAGGCTTTCATTTCTTACGAAAAGCTGTTATTAGAACTTGGCTGCTGTAGAGCTCGTGAACACTGATGACAGTGCTATGAAGAGTAAAAATTAGTTACTAGCAAGGATATAGTCACATTTACACATAACACCGCAGCAAAAAATCTCATTTAATTAAATAACTCGTCGGAAAAGTGGCTGTTTTTTCGGAAATGAATATTCTCCAACGAATTGTCTTAGACTGTTTTACACAGCATTGACCTCAGGCGAAGATAGCATCGGCCTCAGTCTTAGAACTGTTGAATAAAGTTTCTTTCACTATAATGCACAAAATCGCTTTAGAAGAGCGAAGAGAACTCTCCTCGAAACACAAACAACCGACAGGAAAGAAATACCCTGAATATGAATATCATCCAGTGTGAGAAAAAGAACAGCTCGTGATTTGTTAAAGAGGATAGGTAGCAGCAACAGCCAAACACGACGCAGTCCCTCGTATCATGGCCCGCACTGAGTGCAAGAAATGATTTACTTGTTCTCGTCACAGCTAGACAAGGTTTTCCGGGGCGCTGGAGGAGAGTGAATTTAACACCGTAGACGGGAGCGATGCAAACATTCCTGGCGCACAGCTCGAAAGTGATCTAAACACTGCCATCAGAAGCGATGCAAACGTTTCTAGTGCGCTGGCGGAGAGTGAACTAATCACAGCAAAGAAGAACGATGCAAGTGCTACAGCAGATCGGTATGTATAATAGAGAAATAAATTCCATAATATATTATGAAAACAGATTCCATTCGAATATTTTTTCGGAAGTCAATATAGAAAATAAATGCAGTAATTAAAATCGATAACAAGTTGAATCAGGCGACGAAAATGCATTCTTGTTTTTAGGTTATGGATAAGCCATACAGGATTTTTTCTTAAACTGGTAGTATTAATAATTCGCTTCATCCAAGTGGCCCCCTCCAAGCTGTCGCTCGTAGACAGACCTTCATCGACGCCGCCCACGAGAGCCTACACGAGTCAGGCGAGTTTCCTCCATCGGTGCCGGCACCTGGGGCCTCAGTCAAAGCTCCTGAACCCATCTCATTTTATATCCACGCAGGCGGGGATAGCGTCGTTTGCAACGTCTCTGCGGGATTGACGTAGACGCAACTTGTGCGATATTCAGGCCTCTGGCAAACTAACACTTAGCGTTGGCCGCGCTTTTCATATGTCCGTGGTAAGTCTTTCAATGGGAGATGTGTTGGTATGTATGGAATGACTTGCCTGCACGAATGGTATAGTTGACAGACATCACTCAATATGAGAAAGGCCTGGCTGATCTGATGTATGATGAATTTGCCATTAAATTATGCTTAATGGATTATTTTTTACAGAATACTGTGACCTAAATAAATCGCTATAAAGTCTGATGCCTGATGCACAAATTTTCACATAGCTTGTCTGTGCTCTGCCGAATCTGGAGTGCTGTGGCGTTTGGCCATTTGTCCTGCTCTGCACAATAGACTGGCTGGCGTGTTGGGCAGTGGTAAGGCCACCAGGAGGTGAGTAACCATTCGACGCGGTTGTCACCGCCGCAGGTGGAAACCGAGGCAACAGCAACAACCTTCATCTATGCACAAACATACACACACTTCACACCTCTTGCATTAGATGAACACAGAGTCATCACGATATTGCATAGCTGCCCGCCTGGGGTGGACGTAAAGGTGTTGGGGTTACCCAGAGGTTTATTTATTTATTATTTGCTTCCATGTTCCACCGGAGTCCCAACGCGAAGTTAATGCCGACTCCCCCGTAGGGCGGGGCCCAGAGGTGACGGGTTCCACCTGTCAAGGCTGCGCGCGGGCACCACACGGCCCTAGTTCTACCATCGTAGCGTAGTTGTTGCTTCTGTTTTCCATCGGAGTCCCAACGCGAAGTTGATGCAAACTCCCCGTAGGGCAATTGAAGAGTGGCAGAGTAAGTGCAGCGTAGATAACGAGTGGCTTCAACGCAGATTCAGAGTAGGTTTAACGTAGTTACCGAGTAGGATTAACCAAGATACTGAGTAGGTTTAACGTACATACTGAGTAGGTTTAATATAGATACGGAGTGTGTTTAATGTAGATACGGAGTGTGTTTAATGTAGATACCGAGTAGGGTCAACGTAGATTCAGAGGTTCAACTTAGAATAGTAGTAGTTGCCTCCGCGTTCCACCGGGGCTCCCAATGCGAAGTCGTCGCACGCTCCCCCGCAGGGCGTGTTCGTCTCACGCAGCGCCAGCAAGAGAGTGACACCGTAGACTCGCCAGCAAGAGAGCGACACCGCATACTCACCAGCAAGGAAGTGACACCGTATACTCACCAGCAAGGGAGTGACACCGTATACTCACCAGCAAGAGAGTAACACCGTATACTCACCAGCAAGGGAGTGATTTTATTTTATTTTGGCCTCATTTCCACCAGAGCCTCAACGTGAGTCATAATAGGCTCCCCCGTAGGGCTCAATGCTCATGGATTCCAGTAGGCTCGCACACCTCTGTGTGCAAGAAAAACAACGTTATCAAAGGTAAACTATTTGAACATTTTAGTCGTGTCAGACGCACGCTGGTGCGCATAAGAATAACATTTAGACAGAACGGACCTCCGCTTTCAATCATTTAGAACTTTATGAGTAATATGTATGCGCTCTAGTGCGTACAGGTATCATCGTCGAGATTGGTACAAGGTTTACGGCTACACGGACAAAGTAAGCTCCGACAGCAACGCAACGCGATGTTTACAGCTACGCGGTCTAGTTCAGTTAATGTACACTTTATTTAACCTGGAAAGATAAGATAAAGACTCAGACGAAACGAATCAAATTCCCACCTCCAACCACTTAAAACTTCACGAGTAATATGTACGCACGCTAGTGCGTACAAGCAGCATCGTAGAGTCTGGTACAAGGTTTACGGCTACAAGGACTAAGTCAGCTACGACAGCAGCGCAATACAATATTTACAACTACACGGCCTAGTTCGGTTACATTACAATTTATTTATTCATGAAGATAAAGACTCAGACAAAACGAATACCCATCCTCCACCCCCTCAAAGAGCAATATGTATGCACGTCAGTGCGCACAGGTAGTATTGTCGAAATTGGTACAAGGCTCACGGCCTTACGAATCAGATCAACTCCAACCGCAACGCATCACAAGGTTTATAGTTACGCGACAAAGGTCAACCACAGACATTACATATGGTCCGCACACGCGCGAGCGAGCGCAGACTGAAAAAAAACGCTAATTCAAAAAATCACAAGCAGGAGCTCTCGCAGAAGTATACTTGCATTATTTTATACGACAGAATTGTGGAACGTGAAGAGAGAAGAAAGGGCAGGTTCATCATGGGCTAAAAACTGCTTAGATTTTTATCATCGCACTTATTGTTCACGGGGATTGGGTGGGGGGCCAGAGGTCCCTTGGGACCAGAAAGAGCCCGATGAGTCCCGGAGGGTTACCCAAGTCCCCTTGTTTCAGCGCATCTCAGCTTGTATCAAATAATTTCGGCCAGTTTCGACTCGTCGCGACCCACTCAACTCGTCTCAACATGCTTAGACTGATTTCAACGCACCTCGACTAGCCTCGGCGCGGCTCTTCCCCTCTGCATCAGCAATGTTGTGGACTGTAATAATTAATTTCTCTACTCAAGCACTCCACATATATACATTCCTCTGTGTATGGGTTTTACATCGTAGGGAGGGGGGTAGCAGATGTTCCTGGATTTATAGGGGCCTCAAGAGGGTCCCACAGTTTCTCAAGAGGATCCCACAGGGTCTCACGGGTGTCCCAAAGGGTCCCAGGATAGTCCAAGTGAATTCCCTCAAATCCTCCTTTTCTTCCAAGTCCCCCAGGTTCCCGAAACCCCGGGTCCTCCGAGTCCCGCGGGTCCCACGAGTACCCCCCCATTCCCTGGGTCACCTAGTCTCAACCTACCTCGATAAATTATAAACAAAGTAAATTTTATCATCATGTAAAAGGGCAAAAATAAATAATAAAGCCCACGAAATAAGAAAGAATAAAATACTAAAATAATGTGTTAATGATATGTAAAATGAATAATCATCCATCCACTCCAAAACAAGAGAGTGACACCGTATACTCACCTGCGAGGGAGTGACACCGTATACTCACCGGACTAGACCAACCAACTAACCCATCAATCCACCCTGAGCCCCTGCGGGCGTCTAACAATTCATAATTATATAACTAATACAAAATTGATCATCATGAAAAATGAGCACAAATAAATATTGGAGCCCATAAAGGGAGAAAAGCAGTGCAGAGTTTCTATGCTGACAGCCGAGCATGTGTCAGAGTGGGGAGCGAGGTGAGTGATTGGTTCACAGTGAAAGTGGGACTGAGACAAGGCTGCGTGATGTCTCCCTGGCTGTTCAACCACTATATGGATGGAGTGGTCAGGGAGGTGAACGCGAGTGTGCTGGGTCGTGGCTTGGAACTCTTGGAAGCGAATGGGCGGAGTTGGCAGTTGAGCCAGTTGCTATTTGCTGATGATACGGCCCTGGTTGCGGATTCGGAGGAAAAGCTA
>SDVV010032174.1:0-11459 GCA_016164225.1 Gammarus roeselii
ATATTTCAAAACATTACGCATCTTTTTTAATAATCCAATAAGTGATGCAATACGATTACAGTTATTATCGTGAATCGTCAACATCTTTTGAAGGAATGAAAATAAATTCGCATAAATTAGAATACGTAATCATGAACACCAGCCTCATCGCACGGAGTAGCTTTTCATGGAAGGTATAGTGTTACTTGATGAATCATTGTGTAAAATATGTCATCACTAGAAGGATTCATTTAGTGGTTTTCATGAAAAATCTAATCACCAAAAGTAATGTTCTGGTGGAAATGAGGCCCAAATCAATCAATCAAACCAAAAGTAATTGAGATTAACATCGCACACACAGGAGTGTATCGCTTTGGTATCCCCATTTAATGGTAGCATATCTTGTAGCGAACTAGTAGGATATCATTCCGAGTGTTCTTCATCCACAGTCCTTTCTCCCAAACTGTCGGCCAAGACTCCTGGAAGTCATCAGCAAATGCCTCGCAAGCACCATTAGAATTTTATTGAGGAGGCCCTTGGGCCTGATGAGCCCCGCTCTAAATGCTGCCTGGGCGCGGTCAGAGCACCGAGTTGGACACTCAAGGTCCTACGACACGCAGGGAGTGGCTACGTGGGCACCTTGAGAAAACGTTGGGTTCTGGCGATGAAGAAAATACATCCAGAACTGGTTGAACATGTTGTACTTCCTTCGCTGTACTCATCTGCTGATAACTGATGCTGGCTAAACGCAAGTAGAAGAAGGGCTGAAACATTTAAAACTATGTTCGCAACTGTTATACGAAGGAACTGGCATCTGTCCTCAGAAAATTGAGACCAGGTAACAGTACGATTAATGCACTGACGAAAATTTACCTGTATTGTTACGATGAATCGTTATTAATGGGTTATCTCATGCATTAATACACATTTTGTTATCCTCATCCTCAATCATCCTTAATTGTTTGGGCAGGTGACCGTGAACACATTTACGGTCATGAGTGAATTCAGAGATACGTGTCATAATATGAATGAATATTTACTTGTTAATTTTTTATGACAAAGGAATTTGGTGTGCTTGGTCATATGCATGAGAAAGTGTGATAAGACATTATGGAACATATGGTAGGGCAATTTGTTTCAATAGGTAGTTTTGAATTAGAAGATGAGTTCGTCGGATAAGGAAGGGAAAGAAAACGAGTTCAATGGGAAGTTGGAAAAATGAATCAGTAACAGTCAGACTGACCTTCAGAGATACAGAGCTGGGGCGTGTATTAGTGTGTGTGGTGTGCTGAAATGGGTGTAGCCGGCGGTGTAAATTGGTGGAGTGACGTTAGAATGTCGCTGATAGAGAATTTCCTAGCTTCTAAAGAATCGCTAGAGATAATGACTGTGGCGACTTATGGAACGTGTAAGAAAAGGCAAGTTGAGATTATGTGTGTGGTGAGCAGATCGACGAAGAGCAAAGATAAACGGCGGAGCAGGTGGTTGAGGGAGCAAGTGGAAGGTAGGAGGATAGGTTGCTAGTGTGGCGGTATGTTGGCTTCACCACTCACTTCAAAAACGACAGCTCTCTAACAAACTCAACAGTCGTCTTATCTCAACCATCTCTACCAGAAGATTGTAAGCTTTACAAAGTCCTGGGGTTGAGTGTGTAATTATCAGGAGTTGTATTATCAGGAGCGGGTTGTGACGATTATCAACTGGTTGATGTGGATTTTGAATGTTGACGATTGATTATTCCTCTGTATTCTGGAAAATTGAATAAACTGGAATATAGTAATTCGAGACTGGTGACTGTTGTGTGTAAGTGGTGTGGTGAGTTTTATAGGAGAGTGTACATTAACAGAAATAGCTTCTTCATACATTGTGAAAGTGACAAGGAGCGGATTTCAAGCAGAGCTGGGGGTCGGTGTGTTGATTTAAACGTGTACGCTCGGTCAGGTGTACGAGAAGTACCTAGCAAGAAGAGAAAATGTTTACTGTGCGTTGCTGCAAACTCCCACTCACTGCATTACACCATTTAATGTAGCGTGGATTATGGAGTATCCGAGCATAAACATATGTTGGCGATTGATCGTGTTGTTGAGTAGAGAGAGAGGCGTTTCCAATGGGTTGCATAATATGCCCTTGTTGGAGGAAGTGGAATGTTTCACATATATAATCTAGCATCACTCATAATATGGAGCTATGGGACTTAGAAATTATTTTGGACAAGTTTGGGATGTTAATTGCTGTGTGCGGGGCAACCTCTCAGGTGCGAGAACGAAAGTGTGTGTGATCTAATGATGTTAATTCATGACGGTGACGTATTGGGCATAAGCTTGGGACTCCAGATGATGACGTATTAGACATAAATCCGGGGCTTAAGGATAAAATAGCGAGTGATTCAATACATGGATTATAAGGCAATGCAATTTTGTTACCGTTGTTCTTGTCATTTTGTGCACATTGGTTTTACGTCTGATAAGTTTGAGCAAGTTGATCGAACGTATAATAATAACATCAGCACTGGTGGTAACGTAAGCGGCTTGAAACCAATGAGTGCGGTGGGTTTTGTCATTAGTCAATTCGACGAGGGACTTCGCTTAGTCGTGGGAGTGAAAAGCGAGTTGAGCAGAAGTGCCAAACGAGATGTTGGATGGTCGAGACGGCCAGGCCTCGCGATCAGGCCAGTGAGCCTACAAGAGAGACATGCTATTTCTTCCGTATTATGATCTTGTTACTTCTGTGTCGTGGATATCCCGTGAAGCGTCGCGATAACGTTATGCAATTTATGTGTGGTTATCAGGAGTTTTTGTAGGTGGAAAAGTAGGGTTCCATATTGATTGCATCAGGACTCGAGTGATTTGTGATGTAAGCAAGGCCAATGTTTCTGTGAATCTCACTGTGCCTTGTACCCGATGAATCTCAATCATTGGTGTGCCAAATTTCTGTCCTGATTAAATTTTGCTTCTCCGTTTACCAGAAGCATTGCTATTTAATTCAATAGCTCGATACTCACTTGGATAACATATCTGAATCCTTCTCTATTACTCTATCTATATATATCTCACACTAACTTTCATCGTATTACGTGATGCATAGACATTCGCTAAGTACATAGCAGGACATATAATCAGTGTGCCACGACAATAAAACCATCGTCTGGCCGGGTAGGGCGAGCTGCTAACCGGCAGCGGTCAGTCTGCTGCTCTGGAGGTCTCCTGTATTGGGATGTTTTGAGAAATATCACAATGTATGTGGTCTGTCAATATCGTGTCCATAATCTCTAAAAGATTTGTTCAACAGCAGCAGCAGTTTTAGCAGCGCTTCATTGTCAAAAATCGAGACAACGGAAATTACCCAGTATGACAATATCTGATTAGACGTGAGCTTCCAAAATATTTAATTTGATCATAAGTTATAACCGAATCAGAATCCGTGTAGACCATGAATGATCGTTGAATGGTTGCGGCTGCGATTTTTGTATTATTCGATATGACACCTAAAATGATCACGTACATGCAGGCAAAGGTACTGAAATGTGCTTATCAATCTCCGTAGGTTTTACGCTATCTCTCCTGGCTCAAGCTGCACCTGCATCTTCCCTATTTATTTATACACGCAGATCCTGTCACATTTTTATTGGAACCTGTCGAAAAATTTCCGTCTCGTTATAACTGAATCAGATTGGATTGAAAACGACTACGTTTGCATGGCCCTGCACGTGTCCGCGAATAAGTTGATCAAGATTATTTACATAAATAAAAACTGCTATATATCTTCCTTATTGGAATGCAACATCCCACTGTCCGCACACGAGTGATGGATGAAGAGTGCAATCAATTGCTGTGCAGTTGAGATTTTCAAACATGAATTTTAATTGGGAAAATTTTTCTCCATTTCGGTGCCAGATGGATAGTGACCCCAACGCGCTTGTTCGGTTGGTAGGTTATTAAACACAAAGATAGTATCAAATAGTGTTTGTCAATTGGCTAAATAACCATAGCGTGAAAAAGATGCACAATGTCACATCTGTCAATAATGTTCGGATTGGTCAGGTTTAGACGTGAGTAAATTTTATGATCGTAATGTCACATTGGGGTGGGTAATGGGGACGGAAAGAAATATTATGTACCAACTTTAAAGTAGTGGTGTTTGATTAATAAATAATTGCTAATATGCATGTATGGGAGTATACAAGCTTCTATCCATTATACATGTTTTCATTCAGAACATCGCATGCTTGTAATTAAATGCATAATATGTCCTTTGCGGTGGGAGCCGCCGGCTTTGCTGAACCCCAAGGCTACACTAACAAGAGTCTTGTTATTGTCCCTTGAGCCCCCTTAGCTAAACAGCTCACAACTTTCCCGGCATTGCCACAAATTGATTTAATAATACAGACTATAGTTCTTCATCCCCTCCTGAGAGACCAAAAGCTTCTCATAAAAATTAATAAACTTCTTAGAGTTTCTAGCCTGGAGATTTCGTCTTCTGGATTTTCCATCCGATCAAAAAGGTTAAAATACCCGGATGACAACCTATGGGTATGAGTCACTTTCTCATGATTTTGTTACGCTGATATTTAGATTTTCTTCGGGTAACTTCACCCAAGATTAAAACATCATTGTATATAGACAAAAATTCAGTAGTTTTCAGTATGAATCATTCAACTATTCTTTAAATACGCGTTGTCATGTTAGAAATGGCATCACCTCAGTAGACGCCTGTCCTCTCTTCTCAAACTAGCCTCACTGATATACGATACATGTTTAGTGAAGCGGTGGGAGATATTCATTCTTCTCTTCTTCCCAACGGTTCAAGTATACAACGAAAGCCAGAAACATTCAGGGTAAACAATCTTTCAAATAAAGGATATTTCGTTTTCGGTAAAAAAAATCATCAGCACCCAGTTCATCCTGATTTTTTAAAAGATTTTGCCATGTTCAGGAGTTTTCGATGAAGTTCCTGCGGATTTCAATAAATAAATCACTTCCATGAACCCGATGACAACAGACGAGAACCTTTCACAGCGCTGTCGGGGCTGCTGAGAACGTTTACGCTCTGTTGGTGACGTCAGCAACTTATTTTGTATTTGTATTGGTTCATGGGATACGAAAAAAACGGAAACGGGTTATGAATTGGACACTAAGGCGTCAGGAGTCCACCAATATAATGTTATCGTTTGAGACAGCAGCCTAAATAGAATTTATCAGTTAACATTAGAGCTCGGTTTAGGTTTTATTGAAAGATTACGTGTTTAAATACATAAATGACACCAATTCAACTCTTTTAATCATTTGCTATGTTGTGAATAACTAAGAACGGAGTTGACAAAGGCGGGGGCTTGAATCAAACTCTCTCCTCCCTTACTGAAATAATTAAAGGCTAGAGAGCTGAAAAAAATCGCGGGCTACTAGGTAGGCAGAAACTGAATAATAACCAGAGCAATTGTTTCATAAAAGAATCCATCATTTTCAAACTGTCGCCATTACAAAACAGAAGCATTGCATAAGCTGAGAAGGCAAAAAGACACAATTCAAAATATTGTACAGTATATCAACACGTACAATGGACTGGAATTAAACACGATTATTTAGTATTGATATATATTAATAGAGGTCGAAGAGAATTTGTGGGTGGGGGGGTTAAAGTACAATGTAGTGGATCACTCGTCTGCGAAGTCCAATTGATACCGTGGGATCCATGAATGACCCGCGTACATCTTTATGCTGATGTCCAAATAATTGCATAAGCACCTCGTGAAGCCCAACAACAACATAATCCAAGGGCCGCTTTAAGATAACCAATCGCTTGGTTATTTGGGCCGCAAAGTTTGTAACTGCCATCGTGCTCTGTCCGCCATCTTGCTGTGTCCGCCTTCTTGTTGTGTTCGCCATCGTGCTGTGTCCGCCATCTTGCTGGGTCTCACAGTTTATGTGGCCATGACATAGTATTAGAGCGATGGGCCTTCCTTCCTTCCCACAGGCCAAACTGATGAAAGTTTTATTAGCGCACAACTTTATCGGACCATCGAGTTCAGGATACTGCCTAGCCCGTTACACATATGAGCAAGATTGTATAGTTACGCTGGCATCATAAGTAGGCCTACACATGGACATTACATACATGTATATGATACGCCATGCACATTGACATGCACTATAGATGAATATAAAACATAATTTTTGTATCCGACCGTGAAGTATTACATATGAAATTTTTATCATGTTTAACCCAGATATTAGAACATTTAATGCATACATAATTGACGAAGATTCTTCATTTTGTCGCAATTCAAACGATAGGGGCAGGAAAATAATTTGTAGACATTCACACCGACGGTCAAACGTAAAGACAGACGGGTATGAACAACCTCCCAAATCAATAATGTAGGTAGAATATTGTGGACCAATCTTCAGTCGACGGCTCTCTAACCAAATTCCCCCTCAAATACCCGCTCTGACGACATAATTTTTCCTAGTGAGCCTGAACAGCCATGACTAATGTCCTTCTGGACTCGAAGAAGAAGATTTCGCCTGCTGACAAGAAGCCATCTGCAATACAAGTCGGAAACACAAAGCGTTTTCAAAGGTCCTCTGTCTCTTATAGTCTGAATGCAATGATAACCACCATGTGCTGCTTCATCAATGGTGAGTTAAATATTCTCGGTGCAGTCATTTCAGCAAGCTGCTCTATCTTATCAGGTTTCACTGCTCGCTCTGCATATATGAAGTGAATGACGAGGCAAAGGTCGGGGGCACAACATTCGTCAGAGAATCACTGGATACCGCGTCATTCACCCTGACAGTAGATGACAATTGTATGTTTGTATCACAGTTACCAAGCAATTCCGAAGTGTTCGTGGTTCCACGGAACTAGCAAAATTCATGAAAAAACAAATGTCTGATCCGGATAAATTGTATCCTGAATTCGATAAGTGTAATGAGTCAAGACTTTCTTCTTTTCCACCAGAATACCACAAGGCATCCAGAGACCAATTGATTTTACTTGTAATTTCATTGTGCAAAATACGGTCAAAATTACATTTCCCACGAGTTAGAAGACATTTTAACACACATGTTCAGTTCTACTAGAATATATCGTCTATAACCCACATGATCAGTTTTACTAGAATATATCATCTATATGACTTTTTATGGTATTACTATCGATTCGATTTATTGAGGAATGTTTAGACATTGTATATCATCGCGGTACAATAATAAAATGAACGCCAGACTCGGTTAATATAATCAAACTCCAAAAATGTATTCATAATATGATGGAGTTTACCAATAAGTGCGCTGTTGCATTCCTGTTCAATGTAGGCCGATAGTACTTGCATCAGTCATCAATCAAAGATCACTAACCTTGTATATTATACTAAAATTGGTAAATCATAAATAATGAGCACATGAAATTGTCTATTTAAGTTCTACGATTCTGTGCAAACTTATAGAAAGCAGTAATAAAATCTGACTTACTCCAATTGATCAGTCGCCGGTTAGAAGTGTAGTTAATATAGTTGAGAAACATTTCACCAATAAGAAGGCTTCAGGTCTACTATAAGATCAGCTTGAGGTACATCTAAAACGAGTATTAGTTTGCCTGCGGGTGTCTTTGCCAAACTCAGTCACAACTGTCTGTCAGATAGCAAGTCTTGAAAGGAAGAAATATTCAGAAAAGGTACAATAATTCACCATAGGAATGTCTCACAGATTCCTAAGAAGGCCTACACCTCATTCAAGCTGATAATATATGCAATTGTATCGCAATCGCTTCTTTTGATTGGCTGCTGAGGGCCGGAATGAATGAGGCTCTACTGTCCGGGAACTTTATGATCATTACAGTTAATATAAAGGAAATGAAAGTTACGTTTATCAATAAGATACCGGGTCTTCTAACCATTTTCATATTATAATATTGTTTGTCTGGTTTTATGAAGTGTGGCTTGATCGTAGAAACTGACACAACTTGAATGAACATGCGGAAAAATATTGTTCATTATTGTGAGGTACATGATGTTCATTACTGTATGAATCAGCACTTGCTGTCTTCATCATTTTAACATCGCTTAGACCGTTGTTCAAAGCACTTACACATTTTCTAACACCGTTCCTGCGGCGGGGAGTCTTCTTATTCCCAAACCAGCCCTCAATCGCTCGTCCCAGGCTCCTGCCTCAGCCATCAGTTGTGGTCGGTTCTCCGATCTCGCAAATCGAAAGCAAACACGCCATGACCGTCCTCCAATACATAGCAAAGGGCCCACTGATCCCCAGTCTCTTCTTTACCCTAGAGGAAACATTATGAGGTCTGGCAGAAGATTCATTATAGGATTCTAGTCAAATGAGGCTATTCGCAATACAAATGTAAAACATCAGGGCAGTACCCACTGATGTTTTACTGTCATGTTTGGCCTACGCTGTCATATTACTTCAAAATGTCTAGATACCTAGCGATGTATTTTCTCCCAAGCTTATCCATTCATCTTGCACAGTCCTGATTTGTTTCACGTTCTCTCATTGCTTTCCTTTTAGGGGCTTCTCACAGAAGTAACTGGCGAATACAAAAAACTAGTGAAAAAATTAAGGATTTATACTAAGTGCTTAGTAAAGTCGATCCTCACTTCCAGCCTTTGATTATAATACCTTCTTTGATCATGTTTTCAATGTTCACTCATTCATATCGCTTTTTGATGACCTCTCTTCCCCTGTGCTGCTTATAGCGGTATTTGTTGATGCTTCGCTTTGTGCAATTTGATTGACATTAGCACGTCCAATAAAGTGCCTGATTTTGATTGATTATGCAGTGACTCATTACTAGAACGTTTTCATCATTTCTCAAATTCTCCAATTAACCTCCATCAATGAGCAGCCGGTTACAGAACATCTTATCTGTTTCAAGATGACAAACAAAGCCTTTTCAAACACAATTCAAAGGAAAAGCTGACCGCTTTTACGGTCTTATGACGGTTCCGAGAGACGTCCAATGGGGAATAGGAATCGTGTTTGGTAGGTTTTGATGTCCCAGTTGCTCATCGGTCCACTTCGTACTTAATAAAACCGTGAACCACCTACACTCTTTATGATAAAACATAATTAATTTTTGAGTTAACAAAATGGAAAAGTAGTTCTTCCACTACTTATGAATCTGTGATCGATGGAATGGCCGAGAGATTGGCTACTTTATTTCATTCTATCTTCGAGGTGTCTGTGCTTCTTCCGTAGTCCTTCTTGTGGCTTCGAGCAGTCTCTTTTCTTGGACTTCTGATGACGGCGATATTGGTAGCTTGTGTCATATAAAACAGCGGTGTAGTAGCCGCTCGACGTCGATAAAGCAGTTCTTCAGTGCAGCCAATATTGTGTCCGGGTTTTTGCGAATGTAGTTAGCAGTGCGAAGCTGTTCTTCGTCGTTGATAAAATCACTCTTCGTGGGTGTAAATGATTCGCGGTGTCCTAAAAAAAAAAATTCTTGTGTGAGGCAAAACAATACATGCACGTCGAAGTATCAGTTTTTTTCTGTTAAGACATTTCAATTTGCGCTAGCGGAGAAAAAATGATTTTCCCTAAAACAGATTGTAAAGGAATCCGTGTTGGTTGAGCAACGACGGCAGAAATGATTACTGCAAGATGTTAATTTCTACCAAGTTCTTCAGTGTTGCCAATTTAGCATAAACAGTCAACGTGTTCACCGAAAATCATGCAGATTTTTTAGTTTGTTACACGAGAAAGTGATTTTGTCTGCTCAAATGGAAAACCGGTTATGATTATGAGCCTCAATGATCACTACACCAACTCTGTCATCCAGTGGTTGATTTAATTGATTAAATTCGTCTCCTAATGCCTCTTCCGTCTTCTGTTCGCTGGGGCAGTGCGGACGACTATGGCGATGTACAGTGGGAGGGCTGATAAGCAGACATAAAATCTGAGGGAACCGATTGAGTTAAGTTTTATATTTTACATAAAACCTGACAAATTTGCTAACATATTTATTTAGCGAACATCATCAAGATTGTCCTTGAATGCTTGAAATCCCCCAACCAATACGTCGTTTTCTAGCGGTGGCATCCAGACCCGGCACATCAAATCGGTATAAATCAGTCGGTGGCGAAAATGGAACATGACGACGGTCATTAGGATAGATGTTGCATTCTCTGGTGACTGAAATGTCTTGGAAGGAGACTTAAGCAAAATATCGTTTGCAAAGAAGATAAATGTCTGTATGACCTTTAGGTAGTTCATCGTGATATGGCCTTGCATAATAAGCAACTCATTGCTTCAAAATGTGGAGTCAGGAAAATTTTGTGCGGTATTTTACACAGCTCAGTGTGTTCATCACAAATACCACCCCTCCTTAGACTGCGGGGAACATAGAACATCGCATTGGCGTTTGGAGAATTCCATCGCAAGGTCTATTTGCTCTTGTGAGAGGCTATTTTAATAAGGAAAAATATATATATTGGGTATTAGAGCACTTCGCAGTAACTCAGATTTTTTGGGTGATTTACTATGGGGTTGGCGCAAATATTGAGAATACACTTCCGAATCACATAAAGAGTTCTAAATAGTAAAGCGAAACTTTCTCTACAACCATTTAAGCCACAATGATCGTTCCACTTCAGTTTAAATCCTTCTTGTGGGGCCAGAAATCCTGTTAATATCGCCAACTAATAGCAGGAGGGAGGCTCGATAGGATCACCACCACCTTCTAAGCGCCAAAGATTAGCTCATACCTGCTTAGTTTCGTCTTCTGCATAGTACCAACACTTATCGAGATATCCAAGATCTGGAAACTGTTTTTAACTGTACTTATAATAATCAATAGGAAAATTAAAATTTTACTGAAAAATTATGCAATTTGACATTACAATGTATGAACTGGATAAAGTTTTCTTCCTTAAAACGATATATTTTTCGCGTTTGAATTTGTTATAAATAATTATATAAACATACCTGCGTAAGATGGAAAGCTGTTAGATAACTACTGCGAATTTGCAATTGCCGAACATCGTATAATACTTCTTCACATTTAAGTGTAGTCAATTCCATTAGCCTCCTTTACCTGTACACATTGCATGCTTCTCGTCACTTCTTCTACCATCATCTTTGCTTGGGTCCGGTCGCCAGCTGACTGTTTAAAAGGCCTAACATAAAATGTTGATTCAAACAAAGATTTTCATCTGCTCAGGAAGAATTAAATTAACCCCAGTTACATCATTAGCTAATCCTGATCCCTTTGAAGCCACAGCTGAGAATTATTCAGTTCCAGTGAAGTTAATGAATATCGTAGCAAGATAATGCAACAGTGCTCGGTATATAATTTGCTAATCACATTTTTAAGAAATAATTTTCAGATATTAACTCATGAACGGTGAATGTAATATGATTTTTTGATATTCGGAATATTTGATCGATGACGCGCTACGCTTTAAATCAAATGTATATTATAATCTTTGTTGTTAATATATTTTATGGATGATTTGTGTGGTAGGTATA
>SDVV010032175.1:0-11459 GCA_016164225.1 Gammarus roeselii
GGGTGCGGGAGGCGCATAGTCTATATGCCCTGTGCACGGGTGCGGGAGGCGCATAGTATATATGCCCTGTGTATGGGTGCGGGAGGCGCATAGTCTATGTGCCTTGTGCACGGATGCGGGAGGCGCATAGTATATATGCCCTGTGTATGGGTGCGGGAGGCGCATAGTCTATATGCCCTGTGCACGGGTGCGGGAGGCGCATAGTCTATATGCCCTGTGCACGGGTGCGGGAGGCGCATAGTATATATGCCCTGTGTATGGGTGCGGGAGGCGCATAGTCTATATGCCCTGTGCACGGGTGCGGGAGGCGCATAGTATATATGCCCTGTGCACGGGTGCGGGAGGCGCATAGTATATATACCCTGTGCACGGGTGCGGGAGGCACATAGTATACATACCCTGTGCATGGGGGCGGGAGGCTTGCACAGCCAATAAAATAGTGTGGGTTGACATATTTTAGCTTTAACTTCTTTCAACCCAAGCCTATGCTAAGAGTCAAGCCGTCAAAGAGACTGCTGAGTCATAAATAATACCTACGCTATGATTGATTGTTTGATTTTAAAAAGTAATCTACAACGACTTAAAATCCATTGCAAAACCAAAATATATAGACTTTACATGTGTACATCATACACACGAGGCAGTGTGTATTCATGAACAATATTTAACTATGTTTTACCACGGGACAACAAAATAAGGGACGATTTTTTTTTTCCTTTTAAGTACGTTTTCAATATCCTCGTTTGCGTATTCTCTTCGCTTCTAGGGCAAATAAACATGATAATCCGCCGTTCAATGATACTTTTGAACGGTTTTCAGGTGCATAATGATGTTGAGCGTACTCAGCACCCTTCTTAATGACACATTCATGTATCAAGGACAAACATATACGCAGCTCCTACCTGAATGGAGCAGTGCAGTACCAAGAACTGAAGACCTCATTTGAAGCCCTATACTAGAATAGGGGAGTGCAGGTGTCACGAGCCCGTAAATTCATTATAAATAAAATTACGCTTGTGCAGTTTCAATAAAAAAGCTACATATTTTGTTTGACCCTAACATCTAAACTGCATGCAGTATGATAAATATCATGCCCAAGCCCCATGGCAGTATTCATCACCATATGAGAATATGAAATTTAAAAGTACCATTTGAGGCTACAATTTGCATAGCGTGGGACCATCGGGTGCTTGGAAACAATCACCATACAAGGAGCGCTGGTGCAAGGGAAATGCCTGCAAGAACAGACGTTCAGGTACGTGTGACGGGCGATCAGGAGACGTGCAGGAACTGACGATCAGGTGAGACAGAGGACCTGCAGGAACTGGCGATCAGGTGTTACAGAGGACCTGCAGGAACTGGCGATCAGGTGTTACAGAGGACTTGCAGGAACTGATGATCAGGTGTGACAGAAGACCTGCAGGAACTAGCGATCAGGTGTTACAGAAGACCTGCAGGAACTGGCGATCAGGTGTGACAAAGGACCTGCAGGAACTGGCGATCAGGTGTGACAGAGGACCTGCAGGAACTAGCGATCAGGTGTGACAAAGGACCTGCAGGAACTGGCGATCAGGTGTTACAGAGGAACTGCAGGAACTGGCGATCAGGTGTGACAGAGGAACTGCAGGAACAGGCGATCAGGTGTGACAGAGGAACTGCAGGAACTAGCGATCAGGTGTTACAGAAGACCTGCAGGAACTGGCGATCAGGTGTGACAGAGAAACTGCAGGAACTGGCGATCAGGTGTTACAGAGGACCAGCAGCAACAGGCACTCTGGTGAGACAGAGGACCTGCAGGAATTAGCACTCTGGTGAGACAGAGGACCTGCAGGAATTGGCACTCTGGTGGGACAGAGGACCTGCAGGAATTGGCACTCTGGTGAGACAGAGGATCTGCAGGAATTAGCACTCTGGTGGGACAGAGGACTTGCAGGAATTGGCACTCTGGTGGGACAGAGGACCTGCAGAAATTGGCACTCTGGTGAGACAGAGGATCTGCAGGAATTAGCACTCTGGTGAGACAGAGGACTAGCAGGAATTGGCATTCTGGTGAGACAGAGGACCTGCAGGAATTGGCACTCTGGTGGGACAGAGGACCTGCAGGAATTGGCAATCAGGAAACCTGGAAGAACGTGTGATTAGATAACTTGCAGGAACTGATGATCAAGAGTGACAGAAGACGCGCAGGAAGGGGCGATCAGAAGACCTGCAGTAACTGGTGATTAGGTGACCTGTCAGAACTAGATATCAAGTGACCTGCAGGAATTGGCGATCAGGAGACCTGCAGGAACTGGCGATCAGGTGAGACAGCGGACCTGCAGGAACTGTCGATATGGTGTGACAGCGAATCTGCAGGAACGGGCGATCAGGAGACCTGCAGGAACTCGCGATCAGCAGACCTGCAGGAACCAGCGGTAAAGTGTGACAGAGGACCTGCAAGAACTGGCGATCAGGAAACCTGCAAGAACTGGCAATCAGGAGACCTGCAAGAACTGTCGATCAGGAGACCGCAGGAACTGGCGATCAAGTGTGACAGCTGACCTGCAGGAACAGGCGATAAGATGTGACAGAGGACCTGTCTTGGGGAGCACCCGATGCCCTCACAAGCCTACTACTGAGGAAGCAGATGGGTCTCATATACTTAATCCGTGAAAAAAACGGATGGTGGCAATCCAGTGCAATTGAGTTACCATTCGTATTACCACAGTACATCACTTAAAATGGAATATAAATACAGAATAATGTAGGTACAGTAATGTAGGTACAGAATAATGTAGATACAGTAATGTAGACACAGAATAATGTAGATAAATGTACAGAAGACGGAGAAAACTCCCGAACGATTCGTTTGACGTAAAGCCTAAGTTAGCAGTTGGTGAGATGCATTTCGACTTTATCACAATTAAGTTGCACAATTGATGCAACGATGTTGGGGTGTCATTTCCGATCCCGTCGAATTAGTTGAAAACGTAGTTCCATTTTGTCAGAGATTGACCATGAACCAACAACAACGAATTTATGCATAAAATATGTTTTTTTTTCCATTAGATGTTTTTGATTAGTACAGAAAATAAAATTGGAAAACGTCATATTAGAAAATAAACAAAAAATACACGATGTATGAGCTCTTTTCTAATATTCAATACATTACCACAAGAATCGTTCGCAGAAAATATATATCTTACATCGAAATTCTGTTTGTCAACTTTAAAAAATACATGAAAGTCAGTATCTGATAACCAGCTGTTCGGCGTGAAGTTGCCAACCAGCTGAGGGCCCTCAGGAGGCGTACTTTCACTTGATGACGTGTCAAAGCGTGGCACCTTTGCGAGGCTGCCGGCCGCGGCCTGCCACACCTGCGCGCAATGTGCCGCACTAGGGAGCGAACAACAATGCAAACAAGATAACAATCAAAGAAAACACATAAACCAATACACTATCTGCTTTCTTTGCTTCATTAATATTGTTGCTGATCAGTAGAGTTGAGTACTGTGAAGGTTCTGTAACTGTTCAAACCAGCCTGTCATTATACCTATAACGGTTTTACTCAATAAAACAGAAATGGAATTAGCCATCTTACGAGCGCAAATGAATCCAGTCAATTCCCCAGCAGGTGCGCAGCGAATAGAGACGATACTGGACTAAGGTGAGGACGGCACATTAGGAATTAATTCCCCAGCAGGTGCGGCAGCGAATAGAGACGAGACCTGACTAAGGTGAGGACGGCACATTAGGAATTGATGACAATTATTGGGTCTTTTTCTGCCACTTGAGACAATCTTTTACGAAAAACGAATGCCTGTTTTAGTGTTTAAATCAACCTTCCACATCTCACATGCATCACCGCAACTTAATAGATGTACTGGTCCAATTAAAGCAGCCTTCCACATCTCACGCGAATCACTGCAACTTAATAGATGTACTGGTCCAATTAAAGCAGCCTTCCACATCTCACATGCATCACTGCAACCTAATAGATGTACTGGTCCAATTAAAGCAGCCTTCCACATCTCACATGCATCACTGCAACTTAATAGATGTACTGGTCCATTTAAAGTAGCCTTCCACATCTCACATGCATCACTGCAACCTAATAGATGTACTGGTCCAATTAAAGCAGCTTTCCACAACTCACATGCATCACTGCAACTTAATAGATGTACTGGTCCAATGAAAACAGCCTTCCACATCTCACATGCATCACAGTAACTTAATAGATGTACTGGACTAATTAAAGCAGCCTCCCACATCTCACATGCATCACTGCACCTTATAAGATGTACAGGTTCAATTAAAACAGCCTTCCACATCTCACAAGCATCACTGCAACTTAATAGATGTACTGGTCAAATTAAAGAAACCTCCTACATCTCACTTGCATCACTGCAACTTAATAGATGTACTGGTCCAATTGAAACAGCCTTCGATATCTCACATGCATCACAACAACTTAATAGATGCATTGGTCCAATTAAATCAGCCTTCAACATCTCACGTGTGTCAATGCAACTTCATAGATGTACTGGTCCAATTATAGCAGCCTTCCACATCTCACATGCATCACTGCAACTCAATATTTGTACTGGTTCAATTAAAGCAGCATTCGACATCTCACATGCATCACTGCAACTTAATAGATGTACTGGTCCAATTAAAGCAGCCTTCCATATCTCACATGAATCACATCAACTTAATAGATGTACTGGTCCAATTAAAGCAGCCTTCCACATCTCACATGCATCACAGCAACTTAATAGATGTACAGGTTCAATTAAAACAGCCTTCCACATCTCACATGCATCACTGCAACCTAATCGATGTACTGGTCAAAATAAAGAAACCTCCTACATCTCACGTGCATCACTGCAACTTAATAGATGTACTGGTCCAATTAAAGCAACCTCCCACATCTCACATACATCATTGCAACTTAATAGATGTACTGGTCCAATTAAAACAGCCTCCCATATCTCACATGCATCACAACAACTTAATAGATATACTGGTCCAATTGAAGTAGCCTTCCACATCTCACATGCATCACATCAACCTAATAAATGTACTGGTCCAATTAAATCAGCCTTCAACGTCTCACATGCATCACTGCAACTTATAACATGTACTGGGTCAATTAAAGCAGCCTTCCACATCTCACATGCATCACTGCAACTCAATAGATGCACTGGTCCAATTAAAGCAGCCTTCCATATCTCACATGAATCACATCAATTTAATAGATATACTGATTCAATTAAAGCAGCCTTCCACATCTCACATGCATCACATCAACTCAATAGATGTACTGGTCAAATTGAAGCAACCTCCCACATCTCACGTGCATCACTGCAACTTAATAGATATACTGGTCCAATTAGAGCAGCTTTCCACATCTCAAATACATCATTGCAACTTAATAGATGTACTGGTCCAATTAAAACAGCCTTCGATATCTCACATGCATCACAACAACTTAATAGATGTGCTGGTCCAATTAAATCAGCCTTCCACATCTCACGTGTGTCACTGCAACTTCATAGATGTACTGGTCCAATTATAGCAGCCTTCCACATCTCACATGCATCACTGCAACTCAATATTTGTACTGGTTCAATTAAAGCAGCCTTCGACATCTCACATGCATTACTGCAACTTAATAGATGTACTGGTCCAATTAAAGCAGCCTACCATATCTCACATGAATCACATCAACTTAATAGATGTACTGGTCCAATTAAAGCAGCCTTCCACATCTCACATGCATCACAGCAACTTAATAGATGTACTGGTCCAATTGAAGCAGCCTTCCACATCTCACATGCATCACATCAACTTAATAGATGTACTGGTTCAATTGAAGCAGCCTTCCACATCTCACATGCATCACAGCAACTTAATAAATATACTGGTTCAATTAAAGCAGCCTTCCACATCTCATATGCATCACTGCAACTTAATAGATGTACTGGTCAAAATAAAGCAACCTCCCACATCTCACGTGCATCACTGCAACTTAATAGATGTACTGGGTCAATTAAAGCAGCCTTCCACATCTCACATGCATCACTGCAACTCAATAGATGTACTTGTCCAATTAAAGCAGCCTATAGATCTCACATGCATCACTGCAACCTAATAGATGTACTGGTTCAATTAAAGCAGACTTCCACATCCCACATGCGTCACTGCAACTTAATAGATGTACTGGTCCAATTAAAGCAGCCTTCCACATCTCACATGCATCACTGCAACCTAATAGATGCTGGTTCAATTAGAGCAGCCTTCGATATCTCGCATGCATCACTGCAACTTAATAGATGTACTGGTCCAATTAAAGCAGCCTTCCATATCTCACATGCATCACAGCAACTTAATAGATGTACTGGTCCAATTAAAGCAGCCTTCCACATCTCACATGCATCACATCAACCTAATAGATGTACAGGTCCAATTAAAGCAGCCTTCCACATCTCACATGCATCATTGCAACTTATATGATGTACTGGTTCAATTAAAGCAGCCTTCCACATCTCACATGCATCACTGCAACTTAATAGATGTACTGATCCAATTAAAACAGCCTTCCATATCTCACATGCATCACAGCAACTTAATAGATGTTGTGGTCCAATTAAAGCAGTCTTCCACATCTCACATGCATCACAGCAACTTAATATATGTACTGGTCCAATTAAAGCAGCCTTCCACATCTCACATGCATCATAGCAACTTAATAGATGTACTGGTCCAATTAAAGCAGCCTTCTACATCTCACATACATCATTGCAACTTAATAGATGTACTTGTCCAATTAAAGCAGCCTTCCATATATCACATGCATCACAACAACTTAATAGATGTACTGGTCCAATTAAAGCAGCCTTCCACATCTCACATGCATCACAGCAACTCAATGGATGTACTGGTCCAATTAAAGCAGCCTTTCACATTTCACATACACCATCGCAACTTAATAGAAGTACTGGTCCAATTAAAGCAGCCTTCCATATCTCACATGCATCACAACAACTTAATAGATGTACTGGTCCAATTGAAGCAGCCTTCCACATCTCACATGCGTCACAGCAACCTAATAGATGTACTGGTCCAATTAAAGCAGCCTTCCACATCTCACATGCATCACTGCAACTCATAAGATGTACTGGTTCAATTGAAGCAGCCTTCGACATCTCAAATGCATCACTGCAACTTAATAGATAAACTGGTCCAAGGAAAGCAGCCTTCCATATCTCACATGCATCACAGCAACCTAATAGATGTACTGGTCCAATTAAAGCAGCCTTCCACATCTCACATGCATCACAGACACCTAATAGATGTGCAGGTCTAATTAAAGCAGCCTTCCACATCTCACATGCATCATTGCAACTTATAAGATGTACTGGTTCAATTAAAGCAGCCTTCCACATCTCACATGCCTCACTGCAACTTAATAGATGTACTGGTCCAATTAAAGCAGCCTTCCACATCTCACATGCATCACTGCAACTTAATAGATGTACTGGTCCAATTAAAGCAGCCTTTCATATCTCACATGAATCACATCAACTTAATAGATGTACTGGTTCAATTAAAGCAGCCTTTCACATCTCACATGCATCACTGCAACTAAATAGATGTACTGGTCTAATTAAAGTAGCCTTCCCATCTCACATGCATCACAGCAACCTAATAGATGTACTTGTCTAATTAAAGCAGCCTTCCACATCTCACATGCATCACTGCAACTTAATAGATGCACTGGTCCAATTAAAGCAGCCTTCCACATCTCACATGCATCACAACAACTTAATAGATGTACTGGTCCAATTGAAGCAGCCTTCCACATCTCACATGCGTCACAGCAACTTAATAGATGTACTGGTCCAATTAAAGCAGCCTTCCACATCTCACATGCATCACTGCAACTCATAAGATGTACTGGTTCAATTGAAGCAGCCTTCGACATCTCAAATGCATCACTGCAACTTAATAGATGTACTGGTCCAATTGAAGCAGCCTTCCATATCTCACATGCATCACAGCAACCTAATAGATGCACTGGTCCAATTAAAGCAGCCTTACACATCTCACATGCATCACAGCAACCTAATAGATGCGCATGTCCAATTAAAGCAGCCTTCCACATCTCACATGCATCATTGCAACTTATAAGATGTACTGGTTCAATTAAAGCAGCCTTCCACATCTCACATGCCTCACTGCAACTTAATAGATGTACTGGTCCAATTAAAGCAGCCTTCCACATCTCACATGCATCACTGCAACTTAATAGATGTACTGGTCCAATTAAAGCAGCCTTTCATATCTCACATGAATCACATCAACTTAATAGATGTACTGGTCCAATTAAAGCAGCCTTCCAAATCTCACATGCATCACTGCAACTTAATAGATGTACTGGTCCTATTAAAGCAGCCTTCCATATCTCAAATGCATCACAGCAACTCAATGGATGTACTGGTCCAATTAAAGCAGCCTTTCACATTTCACAAACACCATCGCAACTTAATAGATGTACTGGTTCAATTGAAGCAGCCTTCCACATCTCACATGCATCACAGCAACTTAATAGATATACTGGTTTAATTAAAGCAGCCTTCCACATCTCACATGCATCACTGCAACTTAATAGATGTACTGGTCAAAATAAAGCAACCTCCCACATCTCACGTGCATCACTGCAACTTAATAGATGTACTGGTCTAATTAAAGCAGCCTTCCACATCTTACATACATCATTGCAACTTAATAGATGTACTTGTCCAATTAAAGCAGCCTCATATATCTCACACGCATCACTGCAACCTAATAGCTGTACTGGTTCAATTAAAACAGCCTTCCACATCTCATATGCGTCACTGCAACCTAATAGATGTACTGGTTCAATTAGAGCAGCCTTCGACATCTTACATGCATCACTGCAACTTAATAGATGTACTGGACCAATTAAAGCAGCCTTCCAGATCTCACATGCGTCACAGCAACTTAATAGATGTACTGGTCCAATTAAAGCAGCCTTCCACATCTCACATGCATCACAACAACCTAATAGATGTACAGGTCCAATTAAAGCAGCCTTCCACATCTCACATGCACCATTGCAACTCATAAGATGTACTGGTTCAATTAAAGCAGCCTTCCACATCTCACATGCATCACTGCAACTTAATAGATGTACTGATCCAATTAAAACAGCCTTCCATATCTCACATTAATCACATCAACTTGATAGATGTTGTGGTTCAATTAATGCAGCCTTCCACATCTCACATGCATCACAGCAACTTGATAGATGTACTGGTCCAATTAAAGCAGCCTTTCACATCTCACATGCGTCACTGCAAATTAATAGATGTACTGGTCCATTTAAAGCAACCTTCCACATCTCACATGCATCACTGCAACTTATAAGATGTACTGATTTAATTAAAGCAGCCTTCCATATCTCACATGCATCACTGCAACTTGATAGATGTACTGGTCCAATTAAAGCAGCCTTCCACATCTCACATGCATCACTGCAACTTATAAGATGTACTGATTCAATTAAAGCAGCCTTCCACATCTCACATGCATCACTGCAACTTGATAGATGTACTGGTCCAATTAAAGCAGCCTTCCATATCTCACATGCATCACTGCAACTTAATAGATGTACTGGTCCATTTAAAGCAACCTTCCACATCTCACATGCATCACTGCAACTTATAAGATGTACTGATTTAATTAAAGCAGCCTTCCATATCTCACATGCATCACTGCAACTTGATAGATGTACTGGTCCAATTAAAGCAGCCTTCCATATCTCACATGCATCACTGCAACTTAATAGATGTACTGGTCCATTTAAAGCAACCTTCCACATCTCACATGCATCACTGCAACTTATAAGATGTACTGATTTAATTAAAGCAGCCTTCCATATCTCACATGCATCACTGCAACTTGATAGATGTACTGGTCCAATTAAAGCAGCCTTCCACATCTCACATGCATCACAGCAACTTAATAGATGTACTGGTCCAATTAAAGCAGCCTTCCACATCTCACATGCATCACAGCAACTTAATAGATGTACTGGTCCAATTAAAGCAGCCTTCCACATCTCACATACATCACTGCAACTTAATAGATGTACTGGTCCAATTAAAGCAGCCTTCCATAAATCACATGCATCACAACAACTTAATAGATGTACTGGTCCAATTAAAGCAGCCTTCCACATCTCACATGCATCATTGCAACTTATAAGATGTACTGGTTCAATTGAAGTAGCCTTCCACATCTCACATGCCTCACTGCAACTTAATAGATGTACTGGTCCAATTAAAGCAGCCTTCTACATCTCACATGCATCACTGCAACTTAATAGATGTACTGGTCCAATTAAAGCAGCCTTTCATATCTCACATGAATCACATCAACTTAATAGATGTACTGGTTCAATTAAAGCAGCCTTTCACATCTCACATGCATCACTGCAACTAAATAGTTATACTGGTCTAATTAAAGCAGACTTCCACATCTCACATGCATCACATCAACTTAATAGATGTACTGGTCTAATTAAAGCAGCCTTCCATATCTCACATGCATCACTGCAACTTAATAGATGTACTGGTCCAATTAAAGCAGCCTTCCACATCTCACATGCATCACAGCAACTTAATAGATGTACTGGTCCAATTAAAGCAGCCTTCCACATCTCACATGCATCACTGCAACTTAATAGATGTACTGGTCCAATTAAAGCAGCCTTTCATATCTCACATGAATCACATCAACTTAATAGATGTACTGGTTCAATTAAAGCAGCCTTTCACATCTCACATGCATCACTGCAACTAAATAGTTATACTGGTCTAATTAAAGCAGACTTCCACATCTCACATGCATCACATCAACTTAATAGATGTACTGGTCTAATTAAAGCAGCCTTCCATATCTCACATGCATCACTGCAACTTAATAGATGTACTGGTCCAATTAAAGCAGCCTTCCACATCTCACATGCATCACAGCAACTTAATAGATGTACTGGTCTAATTAAAGCAGCCTTCCATATCTCATGTGCATCACTGCAACTTGATAGATGTTGTGGTTCAATTAAAGCAGCCTTCCACATCTCACATGCATCACTGCAACTTAATAGATGTACTGGTCTAATTCAAGCAGCCGTCCAAATCTCACATGCAACACTGCAACTTAATAGATGTACTGGTCCAATTGAAGTAGCCTTCCACATCTCACATGCATCACTGCAACTTAATAGATGTACTGGTCCAATTAACGCAGCCTTCCATATCTCACATGCATCACAGCAACCTAATAGATGTACTGGTCCAATTGAAGCAGCCTTCCACATCTCACATGCATCACAGCAACCTAATAGATGTGCAGGTCCAATTAAAGCAGCCTTCCACATCTCACATGCATCA
>SDVV010032176.1:0-11459 GCA_016164225.1 Gammarus roeselii
GCTGCTGTTTGTCGTTCCGTCTCCTCACTAACAACAAGCTGCTGTTTGTCGTTCCGTCTCCTCACTAACAACAAGCTGCTGTTTGTCGTTCCGTCTCCTCACTAACAACAAGCTGCTGTTTGTCGTTCTGTCTCCTCACTAACAACAAGCTGCTGTTTGTCGTTCCGTCTCCTCACTAACAACAAGCTGCTGTTTGTCGTTCCGTCTCCTCACTAACAACAAGCTGCTGTTTGTTGTTCCGTCTCCTCACTAACAACAAGCTGCTGTTTGGTTTCATTACATTGATCGTGGCATGCTTGCATATATATTTTTTCGCGGACCAAAAGTATCTCTCGCACTGCCAAGGGTGGCTTTGAATATCATATCTTCCTCCCCGTAGCAGAGCTAGAACAATCAGAAAATTTGTCCTCTATACCGGTCTATTTCTTCCTCTTTGTACTCATTTAAATAAACCTACCTTTTCCTTATTTACTATTTCTCCACCCTGTACTCTCTTAAATGCACGCTCAATTTCTTTTTCCCACAGCTGCTGAAGCTTGTGGCAGATCACCAATCGTCCTTAGTGAGAGGGGACCCACAGCTCAACTGGTGTGATGATGCGGTCATGGTTAGTGAGGGTTGTGATGATACCAGTACTTTCTGTAAGGCTTTGAGAAAATGTTATACTGCAACGAGCGTAAAGTTACATGGACATTTTCAATATCCTCTTATTTTCTTGGAAGCCATAAGTAGATGAAATGGGTTATTTTTGCTAAACGTCACGACACTGAATGTTTCCACCAGAAAAATTATCGGAGAATTAAAAAAAAATTATTAGTGTATGCATCGCAGGAAAGGTAACGTTTAACGGTTTCTTGAAATGACACCTGTTTTTGGAACATGTTTTTTTAAAGTCTGTTTCTGATTGAATGTTAGTGTTTGCGTTTCCACATAATTGATAACCGAAGTCTCTAACACAAATTACCAGCATATTTGTTTCAACTGAACTACGTTATAGTATACTTCCTTCCAACTTCAATATGATTGAAACAATAAAAAGTGTCTCTAATCACTCTGATAGCATAGACTTTGATGTAACCTTCGAAGAAACAAATGAAACCGGTCTTCTCAAATATAACATTCATGTTAGCCTTTTACTGGCGTACAGCGTAGCACGTACTCTCCATCCATGATGATACGTCAAAGCTGACGTACAGCGCAGCACGTAGTCTCTATCCATAATGATACGTCAAAGCTGACGTACAGCGCATCACGTAGTCTCCATCCATAATGATATGTCAAAGCTGACTTACAGCGCAGCACGTAGTCTCCATTCATGATGATACGTCAAAGCTGACTTACAGTGCAGCACGTAGTCTCCATTCATGATGATACGTCAAAGAGCTGACGTAGTACAGCGCAGCACGTAATCTCCATCCATGATGATAGGTCAAAGCTGACGTACAACGCAGCACGTAGTCTCCATTCATGATGATACGTCAAAGATGAAGTACAGCGCAGCACGTAGTCTCCATGATGATATGTCAAAGATGCAAGATATTAATAATTTATTAGGGTAATACATGGGAATTAAATTGTCACCTCTATAAATGGGAAAAAACTTTATACTTTGTTATTGCGTCTAAAGATAGTACGAACGCCTTGAACAATGAGTCATAAGAACTCGACTTAGACAAATTCCTCCTCCATTTACTATCCATGATATAGCAGAGACTGCATATCACGCAAAAGCCAAAACTGCACCAGAACCAGCAAGCCGAAAAACCTAGAGCTGCCGCATTGCCCACACACTCCGGTGGCCAGCGCATGTGCCCCAAAACGTGATAAGGAGAAGCCTATACTCTCCCACAAGGCTGCTCATTTGGTGACAGATACTCACCTAACGCTGCTGAGCTCTCCATCTCCCACCCCTTGTACCTTTGAAACTGAGTCCATAACTCGCATTTATTTCTCCAATACAGAGCCTTTATTCGTTACCTCAATAGGAAAATCCGCAACAGCAAAGCCGGCTCACTGTGAAGCATCAGGTACTAGCACCGGGTCAACAGAAAATTCCAAGACCCCCAAGACAATACTCATTGGTGATATCCTCATGAAAAACGTGCTAACGTCCGACCTCTCAGATAGATGCACTTTTGAAAAGATAAATATCAACGACTGTGGTGTTCTATCTAAAATCATTGAAAGCGCAAATCCATTCAAAAATTACATTATTGGGCTCACGGACTACGTCAAAAATGAAGTAGTAGTCAAAATAACCATCACAATTTAAACGAAAAACCAAAATGCCAAGATAAACATGGCAGAACCCCTCAATCTGAAAACAATGGAACAGAGGCGCCGTTTCATGAGTCTTTGCCACCCTTTGAGGCTCAAAGTTATCCCAACAGGCAAACTAAGAGACGAACTCATTGGTGCCCCGACGAACGATTGTTTCATTCGAAGAATGCTAGTCTAAACAATAGTGTAGTGATCAAATTCTTCAACACGGTAGCACGCTACGTTCCTCAGTGGGTTGAGACATTGCCATCCAAATACTATAACAATATCAGAAACAAGCAATCACTACGCAGGTCTCCTCCCTTCCTCTACTTCCCTCCATCATATGGCCATCATCTCGTATCATCACCCTATCACACGTTAGCAAAGGACATCTACTCGCACACAACTTGCATCCTAGCGTGCTCTCGTCACCCATAAACTAAAATTCAAACAAAAAATCACCAAACAGTGACTCCATATCATCCCAACGCAGTTAGCTCCCATGCAACGCCTTTTCAACACGGTCACAGCAATAGCGTCCCCTCAGCGTCTCCTCATTTCTTCTCCTACCCTAATCCTTCACTCTACACTGCAATCACAAATTCGTCTAACCATGCTTGCAGCACAGCCCCAATCCTTCCCTTTCGCTACCATTCCCTTACCTCAGCCCAAACTCCGACTCTACCTATTCCGCTAATCCCTCCCATATATTACTCCCCTCCACCCATTCTTTCCTTGAGTTCCCACCTTTGTTACCATTCCCTACCCTCAACCCAAACTCCAACATTACCTATCCCGTCCACCCCTCTATATATTACCCACCTCCACCCGTTTTCTCCTCTAGCTCCCACTTTCGCTACCATTCCCAAACTTCAGCCCAAATTCCAACTTTACCTAACCCGCCAATCCCTCCCATATATTACCCCCCCGCCATCCGTTCTTTCCTCTAGCTCCCACCTTCGCTATCATTTTCTAACCTCAGCCCAAACTTCAACTCTACCTATCCCGCTAATCCCTCCCATATATTACCCCCTCCGCCCATTCCTTCCTCTAGCACGGTTCCGCCATCCTCAGCCATACATCTTTCCAATCACCGATCCAAATTTCTTTCCCTTGGCTCTGTTCGGCCTCCCCTGCTCCAACCTACCCTCAACAACAATGAACAGAACCAAAAGCAAGGATATCCCAAACATACAAACAATGCCACTCGAGAATTAGCAACCAGATTCTTGGATAACGTCAGTAATAGTTTTGCTTTAGAGCATATTAAAAATCTAAATGAGGGTGGTGTTGCTGACAGTGTTGCTGACACTAGAAACAATAAACCTGATGAACAAATGTCAATGCAGGTGACGGAAAACTTGCCACAATTCTCCAGGAACACCAACATCGATACCATTCTCAATGATTTAAGATTAAAAAGGCAATCAACATTTGCAGACGGACATTGTATGATTCACGCGGTGAAAGGATCCTTAGAAAAGCAAACAGGACTTATCGATGAAAACATCTTAGAAGTGATAAAAACTAAAGCAATGGAGGAATCCTTCAATTACATAGAAGATTACGAAGCCTTCACTGTGTATAAAAAAAGATGATAGGTTTCTCTCCAAGATAGAAAAATATTTTGAAAACAACGCACTCAAAATACAAATCACAATCCTAGATGAAACAAACCCAGACACAGTAACAAAAACTGTACTTAATTTGACCAGCCTTAAGAGTGATGAAGCTGCTCAATACTCAATATTTATAGTCAAGAAAGAGGACCGCTATAGTAGTCTCTCACCAGCCCACCCTCTGAAGCCACATTTCGAATAACAAAATATTGCAGCGAAGTGAAACAAGCATGTGGAAACAAAATGTGCAGTGTTCCAATAGGTATTCTTTTTGCAATACGACAGTGATACATCCATATTCGATGGAGAGATGCCTCTGCAATCATATCAAAGTGACGCCAACAGTCCTGTAAGTAAAAACAAATGACTAGAGGCACAAACTGTTCAAGCTGGGAGCTGCAACCCCCCCTCAGCAACCATGTCTGTAAACACCCATCCGAACCTAAATAATATTGTGATAAAACATATAAACGTTAGAAGCTCATGAACAAAGATGGATCACATCAAAATGATGTTGAAGGAGGACTCAATAGATATTCTATATCTGACTGAAACCTGGCTTGAATCTGACAATAACTCTACCATCATCGAGATTGACGGCTTCAATGTTTATAGAAAAGATAGATAAAGGAAAGGAGGTGGAACCGTGATTTATGTGCGATAAGAATATACCTCTTCTCATGTAATGCTTAACGACAGCAATGAAGTTGACGACTTTTGGGTGAACATTCAGGTACGAAAAAACAGATCGTTTGGTGTTGGTTCTATTAACAAACCACCCAAAGCAAGTGCACAGTCTTTTCAATACATCGAAGAAAGATTTCGAGAAGCTATCCGCTTAGAAAAGACGCTGTACATTTTGAGTGATTTCAATGACGATCAATTGAAATTGAAATCCAACAATATGAAGCCAATTATAGACAGACTCGGGCTGCATCAGCTCAATTACTCCCGAATCCCAAACTGTATTGGATCTCCTCATAAGTAACAATCCGTCTTCCATTGTTACCACATACATCAGCTCAATTACTCCAGAATCCCAAACTGTATTGGATCTGCTCAAAAGTAACAATCCGTCTTCCATTGTTTCCACATAAGTGGAGCCCAATTTTTTCTCGGACCACTATGGAATAAACTGCACCATTAACATCAAAAATTGAGAAGAAACAAGTATACAAAATAACCTGTCGTACAAAAAGAAATTGCACCGCGGATAATTTCAGAGCACAGCTAGTGGCAAACGTCGAGATGATAAAACCGATACATTGCACAGATAACGTCACAGAGCAGGCCCAATTACACACAGACTATCTTTTCACATGTCTGAACGCTGTGACGCCAACAAAAACTAAAACAATGAAAAGCATGCCGGTTAAAAATAAATACCATCATGAGGAACTAGAACAGTGCAAAAACAATCAAAAAGAAACGTGGAATGTACTGAAAATAATTGTTCCCTACAAAAAAAAGATCACCTCGCCTACCGTTCCGAATACTCAAGCAGCTTCAGAGAAGTTTAACAACTACTTCGCTGGAGTTGGGAAACAGATTTGTGAAGAGGTAACCCAGGAAGCTTATCAAGGATTACAGAGCGACGCAACAGATACATGGAGTCCGAAAGCTTTCGATGGAGGCAGCGACCAAGAAGCAAACGTCACATGGAAACCAAAGCAAGTATCGCAACACGAAGTAAACGAGTTGTATTTGCCTTGAAGAACACAAATTCTACAGGAATAGATGGTTTAGCCCTACAATTTCTGAAAGACAGTCTCATAGTTACCTTGCCTTATATCAGCACAGTTATTACCACCTCTATAGGGGTGAAAATTTTCCAGAGATCTGGAAGCATGCAGTCATACAAGCAATTCATAAATCTGGGGACAGGAATGAACCATCCAACTTTAGGCCAATCAGTCTTCTGCCTGTCCTATCCAAGATTCTAGAAAATGTAATATCTATCCAATTGATTGATTACCTCGAATCAAATAAGCTGTTCAAATACTGCCAGTATGCTTATCGGCAAAAATTGTCAACAGAAGACGCACTTATGAGCATCACTGAAGATCTGTACAAAAACTTTTATGAGGGGCAGATATTCCTGCTGGTATTGCTAGACTTATCGAAAGCATTCGACAGTGTATGCCATACAATTCTTTTTGGCAAGCTCCGCAACATTGGAATAAACCCTACTTGGTTCAAAAGTTATGTGATGAATCAGCAACAATCTAATAAACTCGATAACGCAACTACGTCGAATTCGGCCACAGTTGCCTTTTGGGTCCCTCAAGGTTCGAAACTTAGCTCTTTGTTGTTCCTGGTTTTTGTAAATGACATCGACTGTAAATTACCAAAAAAATCAAACAAAAATGGTAATGTAGGCCGACGATGTTCAAATATTACTTTCCGAAAACCGTCAGATCTGAATGCGCTGAAAGACGACGCTGGGACAGCCGTAACTAATATGAAATCTTTGTATGATAAAAATGGACTCAAGTTCAACTCTGAAAAAACAAAATGCATCTTGTTCGGCTCGAATTCGAAAAGAAGAGCAGTTCCAATGAATTTCTTTATCAGATTAGGCAAATATGACATTCCTGTTGAAGATAAAGTTATGAGTCTGGGAGTATGGATTGATCCCGATCTTTTCCTCAAACACCACGTAACCACTCTGTGTTCCAAGTTGAATGAAACACTTTTGTTCATAAGCTCCGCAAAAAAAAGAATTGGATTTCAAATAAAGATTACTGATTGTCCACGCTTTAGTTTTCCTCACATTAACTACTGTCTTCCAATTTTGGGGAAATGCACCAAAACTCAAAGAGAAAAAGTGCAACGTTTCATAAACTTTGCGGCATGAATAACATGCGATGGAAACCACAGAAAACGAGACCATGTAAGTCCTCTCCTCGAAAAATTACAGTGGCTCAATATCAACAACAAACTGACACTCCATGAGTCGATCAGAATTCAGAAAGATGTTCTAGAAAAACATTCACATGGCAGCCAAAGGCACATATGTTCTCGAGGTGAAAAGAACAATTGATTCACAAGAAATAATGAGACTCTGAACGTTGAACACAGGAAAACAGAAACTGCTTGTCGAGCTTTTTCGATCACAGGAACAAAATCCTGAAACAACCTCCCAACAAGCCTCAAGAATCTTGATCCCAACACGTCCTTCACGAATAGGCTTAATGAACATCTATTGGCCGATCAATTCATAACGGTAACTTTTCCCACAAATACAAGCTGAATGCATAATACCAGTAACCAGAAAATACATTCTGTTCTTCAGCATGTCCGACACCACCACCACCATAACTCTCAACATTGAGACACCATCTAACCGTTGTTACTCTGATGATACATATGTTTTCTATTTTGCTACCGATCACAGTTGTCTTTGCCAATTACCAAAAGTGTTAACTAGCGTTTGTCTATTTATAGGTTTCAAATGTTCCAGTCGTTTTTAGTATAATTGAAATACGAACTCAGTCTTTCCGAGGAACGATAGGCAGCTGCTAACTTTGACAAAGGTTAACTCGATCTTAATATAATTCATTGAATTACTTCGAACAATTACCGTACCATTTTTGATGATACAATATTTGCCTTATTAGCTAATATTTTGTTTTGTATTCTATAACAGAAGTATAGTCATCCGACTTGTGTACTCCAGCATTGTATTATTCTGACTGTCAATCATTTAATCATTTCCTAGCGGTCTTGAAGTGTGTATATTGTTATATTCAATTGTTTGGAATGTATTTAATGTATACCTTTTATTATAACTTATGTCGCCTTTCCACCCTTTCATTAATATCACAATGGCTTAGACCCATCTTTACAATATGTAAGCGATTTTCAATTTTCCAACCCAATATTGTATTCATATTTTCTGTATAATTCATGTCGTCCATCCACATCTTTGTCATCGTACAATAATGTAGACTACTCATTAAAATATGTTAGCACATTTTGATGTCCCAACCACATGTTCTACCCCCATGTAATTTGTAGTTAATCGACCCCAAGTATTTCTTATTTTTCAACCCCGCGTGTCACTGATTTTCCCAACGCTGTGTAGTCGGAATCATTATGTCAGAGTTTAATTTTTCTGAATGTGCACAGATGAATGTGCAAAGATGATTCTATTGTAAATAATATTTCGCTCTATGTAATCCGAACCGACGGCCCCTAGAGATGAGCTGTGACGAATTCAAATTGAACTCTCTTTTTCGTTGATTAAAATAGCTTAGTTGATTATGAAGTTTCATGTCTTATGTTTAAGAATTTATTTCTTAGGTAAAAAATTGAAAAACCATTGCCAGACGATGGAAATAAATGATCGAATAATAAAAATAATAATGATGATGCCACTACAGCGATGCGAAGGGCAGGAAGACTTCAATGTAAACTCTACGTACTTCAGCAACCATATTTCACTACCTGCTGCTAATGGGGCAGACCGGGATTTACTACATGATTTTTATTCCACCATAGGAAAGACTCTACATCACTGACACACGAGTCAGTACCTCAAACCAATTGTGTAACATGTTTACCACACAAACCCCACCTGCCCCAGAAAATGTTATAAAGAGGAACAGATACCTTGTGGGAGACTCATAGCTAACACACGACCAGCATCTGACATGACTGGATGAATCTGTAGTAACCAGCATAGGTATAGAATTGGATTTTGACGCCAAAAGAGTTCTCATGATCTGTGTGTCCTTGATACCGTTTGCGCAGATGGTTCAGGAGCTGTAAGCCAGTTTCTGCATGCTGTTCCTGTTCCAGGTTTAGTTATTTATACGAATTCCTCCATTTACTTTCCCGAATTGCTGAACTAACTATATGAAAGCCAGTAAATAAAATCGTATCCAAGATTTATTGACAATGAACAGGTTCACTTTACACTGCGGTAAACGCTGATGGGCTGTCAGAGATCGTCAATTTGTTTTACACCGTGGTAAACGCTGATGTGCCGTCAGAGATCGTCAATTTGTTTCACACTGCGGTAAACGCTGATGTGCTGTCAGATATCGTCAATTCGTTTTACACTGCGGTAAACGCTGATGTGCTGTCAGGGATCGTTAATCCGCTTTACACTGCGGTAAACGCTGATATGCCGTCAGAGATCGTCAATTCGTTTTACACTGCGGTAAACGCTGATGTGCTGTCAGAGATCGTCAATTCGCTTTCCACTGCGGTAAACGCTGATGTGCTGTCAGAGATCGTCAATTTGTTTTACACTGCGGTAAACGCTGATGTGCCGTCAGAGATCGTCAATTCGTTTACACTGCGGTAAACGCTGATGTGCCGTCAGAGATCGTCAATTCATTACACTGTGGTAAACGCTGATGTGCTGTCAGAGATCGTCAATTCGTTTACACTGCGGTAAACGCTGATGTGCCGTCAGATATCGTCAATTCGTTTACACTGCGGTAAACGCTGATGTGCCGTCAGAGATCGTCAATTCATTACACTGTGGTAAACGCTGATGTGCTGTGAGAGATCGTCAATTCATTACACTGTGGTAAACGCTGATGTGCTGTCAGAGATCGTCAATTCATTACACTGTGGTAAACGCTGATGTGCCGTCAGAGATCGTCAATTCATTACACTGTGGTAAACGCTGATGTGCCGTCAGAGATCGTCAATTCATTACACTGCGGTAAACGCTGATGTGCCGTCAGAGATCGTCAATTCATTACACTGCGGTAAACGCTGATGTGCTGTGAGAGATCGTCAATTCATTACACTGTGGTAAACGCTGATGTGCCGTCAGAGATCGTCAATTCATTACACTGCGGTAAACGCTGATGTGCCGTCAGAGATCGTCAATTCATTACACTGTGGTAAACGCTGATGTGCTGTGAGAGATCGTCAATGTTATGGATTTAAGGATTTTAACAATTTAGGGATTAAAGGAAATAAATGATATAAAATTGACAGATTAAACTAATACAGAAATGACACACTACCGAGATAATAAAATGACACACTAACGAAATAATAAAATAACACACTACCGAGGTAATAAAATAACACACTACCGAGATAATGAAATAACACACTACCGAGATAATATGTACCAAGTCCTCGTCAGTGTGAGCTGCTCCGAAGACAATAATGCCTCCTTTAATTTACTTAATATTAACTAATAAGTAATGCTATTAAATTAATTTACATCTACATACACCAATCAATAACTATTGTTGGAGGACGCTCTCTATTCTCCAATGTTTAAGATGTCAAGACCTAAGAAAACCCCACATTGAACTATTGCTTCCAAGAATAATAAGTAAAATTTATTAGGTAAACTGATACTCATGTAATCATGACAATTCACTGTTTATATTGACCTTTAATAAAAGAAACAGAGTAGAAAATGATCAACATGGGTTTGTTCGAACATTTACTCAAGAAATGTTTCACATACAAACGACAAATTTGAAACTAACTTCGTAGTTGCTAAGCAGCTCACATATGCGCAGGATAAAAACATTTAAGTTTGCAATTAAAATCTGCTGATTGTTAAAACATGTTTATACATGCACGATAGAACAGAAAAGGGAAGTAAATTACAGATCATGAATCGAATCAGTCAAAACATAAACATATGAAATAGTTTTTTCATTCATTCAGACATGATTAAATTGCTTATTGATCGCGTCACATTTTTGGAGTTCCGAGTTCACCCGCATATTAGCTTTGATAAACCTGCAATATTAGGAACCACGAAAATTAGCACATCCGTGGTGACGCCGGGGAACTTTACAGTTTTGACTTCTACGTTTTAAAAAATTCTGTATTTTGAAAACGAGTTAGGATTATAAAAAATGATGAGGTACGATGAGTTTACTAAGTGTTATTACGAAGATTTTTCAGCAAAAATTTACATGGAACAGAGCATGCACCAACCGCTTGTGGAGGTAAAGAAGTTGCAGCTTCCTGAAACGATTGTACAGCTCAAACGCCGCTATATTGACATATGAAACTAGATGGTAGCAGCAGTGGTTGGGGTGTCGGCAGTATTGTTCTAACTCGAATATCCGCTCCTGTCTTCATCCTTCATGACGTATTGACAGATGATCTAGCATGCTTATAATATGTGTCATTAAAGTGCTCAGACCAGCAGGTGTTGAACCTGTTCCCTGCATGAGTGTTACACGTGTAATCCTGACCCCCCCCCCCCCCCCCCTCTCCCTCAGAACTGGTAACCACCAGGGTGCGCTGCATGATTGTTACTGTGTAATCCTGACCCTCCTCTTCCCCCCCCCCCCAGCAAAAGCCACCGCCAGGGTGCGCTGCATGAGTGTTATTGACCCTCCTCCTCCCCCCCCCCTCCAGCACTGATCACCGCCAGGGTGCGCTGCATGAGTGTTACTGACCCTCCTCTCCCCCCAGCACTGCTCACCGCTAGGGTGCGCTGCATGAGTGTTACTAACCCTCCTCCCCCTCCCAGCACTGGTTACCGCTAGGGTGCACTGCATGAGTCTTACTGAAACTCCTCTCCCCCCCAGCACTGGTCACCGCCAGGGTGCGTTGCATGAGTGTTACTGATCCTCG
>SDVV010032177.1:0-11458 GCA_016164225.1 Gammarus roeselii
CTATTGAGCGCATTCCGACCAGCGTCCTGCTGCAGTACTTGTACAGTGCTGTTCATTTTGATTGCTGGCACGCTGAGGTGTACTGCCTCTCATGCCTGTGTGCCCTGTTGGCGGGGCTGTGGGGGGCTGCAAAGGTGAGATACTGACTCCTACAAGCTGTCGGGAAAATCAACATTATAGATCTGAAACTGAGCAGACAGTTAAATTACATAGGTACACTTCAGAGGGGTCAGGTAAGACAGCACTATGGGAGGAGTGCAACCCCTCATAATCCTCATTAAACCAATGGTTTCACAAAACTCATTGTCATTATAATTGGTTGCCATAGAACTTGATTCCTTTTAAATAAGGGATGCTTTATTTAAACTGACTAAAATATTAGTCCTCACTAAACTTCACCTTCAGCTAGCTATCAGCTCATATCCACAGTGCTATGAGCAATACAAGCAGCATCAAGCAACCTCTTTAAAATGGGGATTCAACATCTCTTGGTGTACAATGTTTTGCAGTTTTTCATTCAATTCAACTATTGCATTCAGAGGACAGGATATTAATTGACAGTAAAACTGTATGTATTCTCATACCTATCCAACCAGGAGGCCTAGATGATGACCGCTACCAACAGCAAGAGAGAGGCCTGACAAGCGTCTAGGACGCAAATGCCCACGGGCACCCCCACTACCTAGGCGCGCAAGGAAAGGAGGGCGGCCTCCTCGTCTGATCCAGATGAGCACATGGTAAAAAAAAGACCATCAGCAACATGACAGGGATGTCAAATCAAGGTATAGTGGGTTTTACCCAGGTACATACCCATTTAACCCACCATTTTTTTTTTTATTTGAAGCCTAGTTATTTTTTTAGGTCGTTCAGAAATCAACAGGAAAGTACTACAAAATCTACATATATTTATATATAATGTTGTTTGGAATAAAAACCATCATTTCCAATTTTAGTGTATTTTCTCTGATCAGTTTAAATGTATCAGTGTTCCTATCAAATATTACTCAAGTTTTTAACTAACTTGAGTAGTCAACTATTATCTCATAAGTTATACGTAAGTAATATCAACATTCCTAAATTGTAACAGACTTTTCATCTAGAAATATGTTTGTCATTCGCTAGACCATCAGTAATTAAGTTGGGTCACCCTGGGTAATTTGGTTTGCACTTATCATATTTTTGGTTGCTGCAGATTAGGTTTTCAAATTATCAATTGTTTTATGTTTGGATCAGAGCATTGTATGTCTTGGTTCTAAGATGACATGTGGCAGAAGTAATTTTGAAAATATTTAAAATCCAATTTTTTTATTTTTTAAAGTGACCCAAACAACCCAGGGCTGTGGGTAAATTTGGGTCACCAATTGAAAACGAGTAGCTATAAAACAAGATCTATCAACTATTATGCCTTAACAAATGATGTAGATCATGTTTTCCTTGCTATCATCCTCATTTTGAGTCCAGTTGCTAGATTTGTATGCCTACGGAATAAATTTTTCTCATTACTTTTTTCACAAACTTGTTTTTGGTCTGAATTCACTTCCAATGTTTTTTCTAAAAAATAATTTTTGAATATGATGGTCACTACCTTATTGTTACTTTGGTCTATATAGCTAGCTACATAAATTCTAACCTAGTCACCTATCAAATATTTACAATCTCATTATATCTTCCAATATTTGTGAGCCTCTGGCACAGCATACTGCCCTTGAGTGTCAACTAATGATGGAGGCTGGATTAATTGAACAATGTCTTTGATATCATAGGATGAGATGTTTTCCCTATTTCAAGTTACTTCCATGTATCATTGATGCCTCTTTGCATGCAGCTGATAGTGCCACCTTTCTTACCACTGTTCGTGAATACACCTGGGCAATGAGCCTTCAAACTGAAGCATTCCACAACTCATAGCTCTAGCTGACAGTGCCACCTTTCTTACCACTGTTTGTGAATACACCTGGGCAATGAGCCTTCATACTAAAGCATTCCATAACTAACAACTTCAACCACGTCATCTACAAGTACTACTCCCACCTCATGAGTTTTCACTTCATTGTCACTGCTACTGGCCAGAACATTAACACAATTGCTTTCACCCAGCAAAGTTTGGCAAAACTATCCTAAGGACCCAAATTACCCCGTCTCACTTTTTTGGCTATAACTCAAAATGTTATGTGTGAAAAATAGTTATATTTAAAAGCTAGTTAACCAACAATATGAGCTATCTATCCAATGATGTGTTCACTTTTGCTGTATGTTTGCAACTTTTGGTGTGGACAGGAGGTTTTGGAAGGTAAAATTCACAGTCAAAATTTTCATTTGTTTCTGTGTAAAATTGAAAATAACAAACTATACCACCTAATAGTTTCAACAAGATAAACTTTATATCATAAGAAAGTTCAGTTCAAGTCCTTTCAATTGGGCTATTACAAATTATTTTGAACAACTGGGTGATTTTTCTAAAATTGTTAAAACAATTTTTTAAATTTTTGAACCAAATAGCCCCCTGCCCCAAATTACCCCAGGTGACCCTATGGTACAGTTACAGACATTGGGCCAAATCCCCCAGGAAGGGGTGTGGCCGACGGTAAGGGTCACCTCACACTCCTCATATACACTCACACTCTATCAACTTACCCCTTTTGCTCTACTGGGTCCGGCCGGAAGACCCGGCAACACACTCTCAGGGTCATGAGTGCGGTCAGTGGTCAGTGTTAGCAGCAGGGCCTGACAGTGTGACAAGTTTATCTCTGCTGTGTCATAGTGACCAGGCCCACTTCACACCACCCACAACCAACCCAACCCCTTTCTTGACGAGATGCCAAGGGCGGGAAAGAACATCAGGGTGGCAACAAGAAATCTTTCATTTGCAATCATTCTCCACTTAACCTATCCATTGCACTTTCTCTTGTTACCCCAACACTCATTTCTCTCCAATTACGCCTGCTTCACGCCATCCATCCACCCAAACTTTGGTCTACGTTCACTCACCTCCATCTTCATCACCTTTTTCACCTATCCTCCTTCATCCATCCTCACCATGTGCCCAAATAATCTATGAACACCCAAATCTAATCTGTTCTCTTCCTTCTTCACCATCCCAGTTCTAATTTGAACAACATTCAACTTTCTTCTGTTGCCTCCCCGGTCTTAGTTCTGTAGAGCACAGTTGGGAAAACTACCTCTTACAACCCTTGCTTTGCTTCCACCTCCAACGTTCTACAGCTCTTACACTCTTCAGTGAACCCAACGACCCTTCATTTAGGAGGAGACTAATTCTGCTTGCATCATATTACCAAATACCAAAATACACCATGACTTTAATTACCCTATTGAGATGCATAAAAAAAAAGTGAGAATACAAATCTTTACAATGTTTGCTTAGTACCTATTTTTATTATTATCAGTTATGACTTAATATGATTATTGCCTTCACCTCTCCTACAGCAATACCAATTGCCTAACCTCATTGATGCAAGTTCCCTTTTTTATTAATGGGACTTTACATACTTTTATAGATAGAGAATTACAGATTCACTGAATTACATAACAATTTGCATTAGCTACATACTTACATATAATATTTGTTAGTTGTTACTGATAATTATTTTACAATTAGATGTACTCAAGCAAAATATAGCTATATATCATTTAAGCATTCAAGTTACAGGTAGCTACCAAATAAGGTGAATTAACACAAGTTTACACATGACAGGTATGATGAAATTTATAAATCCATCTATATATTCAATATGTGACATAATCTAAATTGTCCCTGCAAGCTGAAGAAAAGCCTTAGTTGCTGTGCTAACTACTGCAAAAGTATACCAGGTGAGAAATCAGAAATAACTAAATCAAGTCAATTGACTCAAATTAGAGAATATGAGTATATTATAACTCAAAATAACTTTAGAAAGTGAATGTGAAATATGTAGTTCTAAAACCCTGTATAAAGTAGCTCCCCTGAGTAGCAATTTCCACATTGCTACACTCCAAACTACCACATTTTTATTTCACTTAATTGAAATTTTACATTATAACCAGGAACATTATTCCAAATTAATGAACAAAATATCTAACAACCTTACATACTCAACACATTTATAAATGATTCGCTGCAACAGGCAGTGCGCAATTAGCCTTGGGACATAGACAAACTATTTAGCTGCATGGTGGTGAAACAAGGCTAACTAGTGTACTTGAGTGTATCAAAGTGTGCCACGCACCGCACCTCATACACATGAATTTGCAGGAACTGTCGTGTGAAGAGGCGAGCAAGACGGGACAAACAACAAGGGGCGGGGCATCACACATGAGCGGCCGCTCATTATGCAAGAGTCACGCTCTCGGCTGCTCGTTCTTCAGTCACCCCTGGAAGATGCTGAGAAACTGCTGGATTAACGGTTGGTATAATGCTAGTAAATGAATCTAGCATGTGACAAGGTATCGGTATCTGCAAATGGTGAAGGTATTTGTGAAAGGTTGCCAATACCTGCCGATACTTTAAAATATATAATTGTTGGTATTATAAATGTTTACAATGAAGAGAATAAAAATTTGCATACACTACTATGTGTGTACATATGTGTGTACTTCCCAGTAAACTCTAATGACAACCTCAAATTGTAGCTACTTGAGATGTGTTGGTGTACTTGGTAGTATATTGGAAAGTCGAGAGGAGCAGGAAATATGTATTTTGGGCAACTTTTATTCCTCAACCCACATGGCCAGGTTTGTTGAGATTGATGAGCTTTTTGCTGAATATAATGAGACACTTTGCTTCTCTCCCCCATCCCCTCCCTGACTTGTACACTTGTGTAAATCACGTCTCTTTAACCACCTCCTGGATTGATCATATTGCTCGGTCTTTGCTGTAGCTAGTTAGATGCAACCGTTTCATGTTACACAACTGATGCGGCCTGTACGGATCACTCTGTCATAGGAGTTACTCTAAATGTTCATAATCACGCACTCTAACCACTTGGATTGATCATATTGCTTTGCCTTTGCTGTAGTTAGATGCAACCGTTTCGTGATACACTCCTGATGCGGCCTCGACAGATCACGGTGTCATAGGAGTTACTCTAAATGTTCATAATCACGTCTCTCTAACCACCTCCTGGATTGATCATATTGCTTTGCCTTTGCTGTAGTTAGATGCAACCGTTTCATGATACACTCCTGATGCCGCCTCGACAGATCACTGTGTCATAGGAGTTACTCTAAATGTTCAGAAAATGCACACCCCTATGCAAGTTGATTCCCGCAAGGTGAAAGCAATCGACCGGAACTTGGAGAACGAGGTGACAACGGATCGATTCTATGTAGAACTTGATACCCTTCTATCACACATTATTGAATAGACTTCTTGGAATGAATGAATCAGCTGATAGCGAACGATTGAATGACCTGTATGATTGCATGAGACAGTCAGTGTATTTTATTTGTTGGTCGATGAGTGTTTAGGATAAGGAAACCGAATAAATACTATTTCTCGGGTGGAATGAACAGGCAAAGGAATTGAATTATGATGTAAGAGAAAGAGACGCTGTGTGTCAATGAGAATAGCCAAATCCCGTTTGAGTAGGGAACTCTAGTTTCTGAGGGAAATGAGCAACAATTACTAGCGCAGGCACTTCCCTCAAAGTTGCGTGAAGGTAAACGCAGGGATTTTTATAAAGAAATTCGAGCATTTAACCCTTAGAAAGAAGCACTTGCACTCACTGCTGCTGGAGTCTTTGGCATGGTTAATATTGCGAGAGTTTGGGGAGAGCACTTTTGGGATATTGCAAACTCTGCTGCCATGGAGGAAAATAGAGAGTGGGAAAAAGGAGCTATTAGCAATATTCCGGTGATAAACGAAACGATCAGTGTTGCTGAGGTAAGGGCCATCGTAAGAGGATTGAATTGTAAGGCAGTTGGTAATGATGATATTCCTGGAGGAGTGTACTAGCATGCCTCTCAGATTGATTGTGATGGTAGCACTCTTCCTCTCTGGATGCATACAAGCCAAGCAGTTTTGGGGTGGATGGATGATAATTAATTTATAGATCATTAACACTTTATTTTCGTATTTTATTCTTTCTTATTTTGTTGGCTCTATTATTTATTGCTGCCCATTTTCATGATAAATTTTACTTTGTTTATAATTTATCAAGGTTGGTTGAGACTAGGTGACCCAGGGAATGGGGGGGTACTCGTGGGACCCGCGGGACTCGGAGGACCCGGGGTTTTGGGAACCTGGGGGACTTGGAAGACCAGGAGGATTTGAGGGTGTCCACTTGGACTCTTCTGGAACCCTTTGGGATACCCTTGAGACCCTGTGGGACCCTCTTGAGAAACTGTAGAACCCTCTTGAGGCCCCTCTATATCCTGTAACCTCTGCTCCCCCCTCCCTACGCTGTAAAAACCATACACAGGAATGTATATATGTGGAGTGCTTGAGCAGAGAAATTAGTTATTACGGTCCACAACATTGCTGACGCAGAGGGGGAGAGCCGCGCCGCGCCGAGGCTGGTCGAGGTGCGTCAAGATCAGTCAAAACATGTTGAGGCAAGTCGAAGTGGTCGCAACGAGCAGAGACTGGCCGAAATGATTCGAAACGAGCAGAGATGAGCTTAGACGATGGGACCTTGGGAGACCCGGGGGACTTGGGTTACTCTCTGGAATTCATCGGGCTCTATTGGGACCTAAGGGAATTTTGCCCCCTCCTCCCTACCCTATAGTCTTGAACAATAAGTTTGAAATCAATCATCTGAGCAGTTTTTCTGCCCATGACGAACCTGCTCATACTTTCTTCTTCACGATCCACATTGTTTTCATTATGACGATAGTGTATTTGTGTGGGAGTTCATGTTTGTGATTCTGTGAATATGTGTTTTTCTTTAGTCTGTGCTCGCTCGCGCGTACACGGACCATATGCAGTTTCTGGGGTTGACCTGGACTGCGCAGCTATAAAACCATGTGACGCGTTGCGGTTGGAGTTGATCTAAGCCGTGAAGCCATAGACATTGTACCAATTTTGACGATGCTGTCTGTGCGCACTGGCGTGCGTACATATTGCTCTTGAAGTTTTAAATGATCGGAGTGAGAATTCGTTTCGTCTGAGTGTGTTACCTGAATGAAAGAAATTTACTATAATCGACCTTCTAGGTCATGTCATGCTGCGTTGCTGTCGGAGCTAGGTTTGTCCGTGTTGCCGTAAACCTTGTACTAGTCTTGACAATGCTACCTGTACGCACTGGTGTGCGTACAAACATATTACTCCTGAAGTTCTAAAGGATTAGAATCGGAGGTCCGTTACGTGTAAGCGTTTTTCTTATGCGCACCAGCGTGCGTCTGACATTGCTAAAATTGTCATTTTTCTAACGTTGAAAGGGTTGTTTTGTTTTTCCTCGCACACTGAGGTGTGCAAGCCTACTGGAATCCATGATCATCAAGCCCTAAGGAGGAGCCTATTATGACTCGCTTTGAGGCTCTGGTGGAACGGAGGATCGAATCAAATCATAATTCAGTGTATTAAATATCTGGGCTCAGATGTGGAAAAGACTGAACTTGTGGAAACTGAAGTGAAGGAGGGGTGTAAAGTGTTGGGTGCACTGAAGAGTGTAATGAGATGTGGCACGGTGGGGGATGGAAGCAAAGAGAAGGCTGTATGAGGGTGTAGTTGTCCCAACTGTGCTCTATGGAACTGAGACATGATGGTGGCGAGAGCAAAAGAGAGAGCAAGGTTGAATGTCGTCGAGATGAACTGTTTGAGGAGCATGGCTGGAGTAACGCACACAGTCAGCATCAATTACGACGTGATGAGAGCTAGAACGGAGATGGCGAAGAAGTTAGAGGACTGAGTGGATTCGCGTGTTCTAACCCCTCTGAAGCTACTGGTTCACGGGGTCACTATCCAACCGGGGGGACACCCTATTTTCCTTTCGGACCGTTTCACTCTTCACTATCTCTCCTTCTCTGCCCTTCCCTGGTTATGCTTTTACTTTGTTTACTCCTTTTACCTCGTATGATTAGTTGAAACTTCATTAACTTATCTCTCTTCTTCTCTTGACAACTTTCCCTCATCATTTTTTTAAACTTTACTCAAGAGTTTCTTACTGTTTTTTTCCACAACCTTCGCTGTTTTTTCATCTCAAGCATCTCTCTTGCGCAAGTGAAGAAGGGATGTTAAGTGTTGGGTGCACTAAAGAGTGTAATGAGCTGTAGGACGTTGGAAATGGAAGCAAAGAGAGGGCTGTATGAGGGTGTTGTTGTCCCAACTGTGCTCTACGGAGCTGAGTCTTGGGGGGTGAGAGCAGAGGAGAGAAGGTTGAATGTTTTCGAGATGATATGTTTGAGGAGCATGGCTGGAGTATATAACGCTGAAAGGCCGGATCACCAACGACGTTGTTTAAAACAGAACAGGGATGGTGAAGAAGTTGGAGGATGGAGAGGATGGATGAAGGGAGATTGGTGAAAAGGGTGATGAATGCGGAGGCAAGTGGTCGCAGGCCTAGAGGTAGACCAAAGTTTGGGTGGATGGATGGTGTGAAGCAGGCGTTGGGAAGGAGAGACATGAATGTGGAGGTAGCGAGAGAGCGTGCAATGAACAGGCGTGAGTGGAGAATGATTGTGAATGGTTGATTTTGACGCTGCTCTGATGTGCTTTCCCGCCCTGGGCACCCCGCTGTCGGGATGGTCGTGAATGGGGAGGGCCCGGTCATTATGACGCGGCAAGAGTAATCCAGTGAAAACTGTCGGGCCCTGCTGCTGACGACGAATCCTCGAACTGCACTCGTGACCCAAAGTGTATGTTGACGGGGTACCGGCCGGACCCTTTATCACAAAAGCGCTAAGTTGTTTGAGTGTGAGCGTATGAGGGTGTGAGGTGCGCCTTGTCTTCGGCCACCCCCCTTTCTGGGGGATGCGGCCTAGTGTCTGTATCTGTACTATAATCGACTTAGACAGCGTAGCGTTCTAGGTCGTGTTGCGTTGCTGTCGGAGCTGACTTTGTCCGTGTAGCCGTAAACCTTGTACCAGTCTTGAGGATGCTACATGTATGCACTGGCGTGCGTACATATTATTCCAGAATTTTTAAATGATCGGAAACGGAGATCCGTTTCGTCTAAGTGTTTTTCTTGTGAGCACCAGCGTGCGTCTGACATTGCTAAAATTTTCTAACTATAACCACGTTGTTTTTCTTCACACGCTGATGCGTGCGAGTCTACTGGAATCCATGATCATCGAGCCCAACAGTGAAGCCTATTATCACTCGCGTTGAGGCTCTGGTGGAAATGAGAATCAAATCCATCATTCATGCAACCATGCAATATTAAACAAAAAATGGACTACATTCTCTCCAATGGTAACGCTGGACCCGCACAAGACTAGTCTCTTTCAACTATTAGAGCTCAATTTCTAAGCGATAAGATTGAGGTTTCATGAAAATGTAAAGAGACTAGTAGTCTATCTGGAGGAACATTCAATATGATATTATTGTTTCATGAACAAGGCCTTTTGAATGAGTTTTGAAATTTCACTCCAGACATGTTGGACCTCGTCGATGCACCCAGTTTGTAAGCACTTTTCTCTCTCCAAAGTGATGACTTAAGCAGTACAGAAACACAAAATCAACTATTTTTCAAGTATGTAATGTAGCTACTCATCAGAACTGCAGTGCCATTTGTTTGCCGCTTAGAGCATCCAAAGGCACTATAGAAATCCGTTCATTGTATTGATAAGTCTTCCCTCTTAGTTCATTTCAATGGAGTGCCGTGCGCTAGGTTGTTCTCGCAACTGGCTATGAGCCAGCCGTGCTTCAGTTTAGAACAACTGTGCCGCCTCCATCTATCCAACATCCTTGGACGTGTGGTCCAATCTCTTTGAACCACATCGAGCGAATACGGGCATCGCAAACAGAGATCGGAAGGGACGTTCCCCATTCTATGCTAGTATGACTGAAGTGCCGTGCTGTACCCGCCCCTCATCCATCACAGATGACCCCTGTCACCATTGCGAAGCCCCAACACCTTCGCCTCCACTGCAAGTGAGTGACTTGAGAACAATATGACCTCTATGGTCAGGCAGTGCAAGATCTGTGAAGTGTGTGTGTATATATCTGTTGGTTCATTTTCCTGAAGGTCAGGGAAATGGTCTTCTAAAGAGCAGATGTTTGCTGCCGGGGTGATACGTCCACAATCTTATTGAAGAATTGTATCCTTATCATGTCAAGATGGTGTTTGAGGAGGTCCTTGGTTTCCTCATGCAGATAATTATCTTAGTAGTTTCGTAGAACTTACTTTGAAGCCTACTCTTTACTCGCCTTAGAGTTACTCTGTAAAAAAGTTAAATTTAATTTACATCCGTCAAATTTTCTTTGTAGCCGCATCAAATTTATTTGGTACCCATGTCAAATTTACTTTAACGTGTTAGACCTACTCTAACTGTGTTTAATCCCATTGTGACTACGTTGAAACTACTCCGAATCTAAGTTGAACCTACCCTTAATCTACGCTGCACCTACTTCGCCACTCTTCTAGTACAATTTATTTATTCAGGCAAGATAAAGACTCAGACAAAACGAATCCACGCCTCCAACCACTCAGAACTCCAATAATAACATGCACGTGCGACAGTGCGCACAGACAGCATCTTCGAAATTGGTACAAGGTCTATGGCTTCACATATTAGATAGACTCCAACCTCAACGCGTCACAAGGTTTTATAGCTGCGCAGTCCAGGTCAACCCCAGAAACTGCATATGGTCCGTGCACGCGCGAGCGAGCACAGACTGAAGAAAAAATACCCATTCACAAAATCACAAACAAACTCCCGCATGAATACTCCAGCGTTATAATATTGTGGATGTGAAAAAGGAAGTAAGAGCAGGTTCGTCCTGGGCAGAAAAACTGCTCAAGATTATTGATTTCGCACAGATAGTTCAAGGGGATAGGGCGGGGGGGCATTGGTCCCTTGGGTCGCAAAAGAGTGCGATGAATCCAGGAGGGTAACCCATGTCTCCCGGGTCTTCCCGAGCTCCCTCGCCTCCGCTCATCTCGGCGTTACTCGAATCATTTCGGCCAGTTTCGGCTCGTCGCGACCAACTCGACTCGCCTCAACATGTTTTGACTGATCTCGACGCACCTCGACCAGCCTCGACGCGACCTTCGCCCTCTGCGCCAGCAATCCGCGGACTGTAATGGTTAATTGTTCTACTCAAGCATCTCACATGAACATTTTTCTGTGTATGGGTTTTACAGCGCTGGGAGGGGTGAGCAGAGGTTCCAGGATTCTTGGGGTGGATGGATGCTTATTCATTTTATAGATCATTCATATTTTATTTTAGTATTTTATTATTTCTTCTTGCTTGGGCTCTATTATTTTTCTCTGCCCTTTTTTCATGGTGATAAATTTTGAATTTTATCATTATTATTATATGTATCGAGGTTGGTTGAGAGGAGGTGACCCAGGGAGAGGA
>SDVV010032178.1:0-11458 GCA_016164225.1 Gammarus roeselii
AGATGCTGCCCCCAGATGTTGTCCCCCAGATGCTGTCCCCCAGATGCTGTCCTTCAGATGTTGTCCCCCAGATGCTGTCCCCCAGATGCTGCCCCCAGATGTTGTCCCCAGATGTGGTCCCTCAGATGGTGTCCTCCAGATGTTGTCCCCCAGATGTTGTCCCCCAGATGTTTTCCCCCAGATGTTGTCCCCCAGATGTCATCGGCTGTGGCGCGTATTGCCGGAACTCATTTGTTAAATCGAACAAGAAGGCGCAATGCGTAACTGAAATTCATTCTTTCATCAAATTGTTCCCACGATATAATCTATGTTCTATATTTAAGGTATAATACTTTGAAGAACACCGAAAAGCACGGGGCATCTCGTGAATATAAAATTTTAACAACATTTTTGTACAAATTTTTTGTACCCAACCAGAATGTTGTGTGCTCATGTTCGTATCCTGAACTCGTTGCTCCAGTTGTCATGAACTGGGACACTGTCCTCGTTGACCCCATTCATCACAATGTATCCTCAGTGTGATCCTGGCCTCGCTGTCGTTAGCTAAGTTAATGAACCCCATCATCTTCTGCATCTCACAACAAAGAACCTTACACTCTGAGCAGCCCCGGACTCAAAAAATACACGACTTTGACTTTCCTCAGTGCTAAAAGACCTATGGGTACATGACTACATAGCCTGGTGTACCGTGGACCCAGATTCTTTAGGACCCCGGGACACCATCGTTCTAGGACCCTAGCGTCAATATGACCCTGGGAGCTCAGCATTTCATGGACCCTAGCGTCCCTAGGACCCTGGAACCTCGGTGTCTCTAGGACTCCAGTAACTAAGGACTCCAGCGTTCCTTAAACCCTAGGGAACCCAATGTTTGTGGCACCCTATTGCACCCTAGGACCATTTCGTCTCTAGGACTCCAGGATCCCATAGTCCCAGTACCCATAGGACCCAGGAGCCCTAGTGTCCCAGCGTCCCCAGTTATCGCAACGAATCATTTATTGTGTAAACCAAAGCCAATTACGATCCATCAGAGACAGCGGCTCGGCAGGACTTATTTATTCTCCCGTCGACGCACACAGGGGAGTGGGAAGGACGAAAGGGGGGAGTGTTCACCAGTATCAGGGATGGGGTTCTGCTAAAGTCAATATCTTTTTGGCACAAATAAGAAACAGAGGAGTCGTCATATACTAATACTGATTATAAATTCTTTTAAGTTGGGTCAACATGGAAAAAGAAACATTGTCCGAATATTCTACAATCGATTTAAACTTTTTGATAAACAATGAATAATTTATTTTTTGTATAAACTCTACTGGTACGTAGAAAGACCTGGCAGATCTGATTATGAGCACAATATTGATTAGAATGCTGAAGTAAATAAAGGATCCGTTAGAGATAATCCTCCTCCTTCTTAAGTTCCTGAACTCCTACTGTGGTTGTCAAAATCATCATACGCTGAAACTGTATTTAAGTAAACAATTGTTGTTTTTACTTTCGCAGGGGATGAAGTTGAAGCAAGGAAGTTTCCCCATTGGGGTAATGGTTATCAAACAATCCTCTCTTTATCTGAGAAACAGGAAAGGCAAAGAGAGTACGGAGGCGGAGGAGGAGGAGGAGGAGGGAGAAGCCAGATGGGAGAGGGCGAGAGCCGTTGACTAGATCAGCCTGTAGTCGAGACTCTTGTTAACACCAGCACCGAAACTCGACACTCCGTGGTACGGAGCCGTTCCGCTTTAGTGTTTCAAATACCAACCACCAGGCTTTTGTTGCTGCGCGTGAGAGTTTAAAGACAGGGAAAAAAATATTGAATTTGATTTGTGGATGATTTAAGTGTCTTGTTTTGCATAGGCTTATTCAACACAATGAACCATTATCCTTCTTGTTTCAGCTGTCATCATGTCACGTCCGTCAAGTTGTCCTCCTCTCCTCGTCCATCAAATTGTTCTCCAGTCCTCGTCCATCAAATTGTTCTCCAGTCGTCGTCTATCAAATTGCTCTCCTGTCAAATCATTTTTTTATTTGATAAGTCCCCCTATCACTTCCATCAAACGCGTCAAGCAACCACAGCCCAACCTGAAAACTCGTATTTGTGCATGTGTTCCTATCAGGATTTGTCGGTAAGGCTCGTACATCATGTCTGTAAGAGTTGCTGCTCTCCTAAGAACTCAATCACAAACACCTGACTTGGCTCGAACAACGCCGCTGATGATATTGATGGGCTTATTGGCGTCACAGAGTTCCCACCCTAGCAACTAATATATGCCTTGTTTGGTAATACACAACTACTCAGACAAATATTTCTCGTGTGAAATACAGTTGTCGACGTAAGAGTACAGGAACAGGTGTTTGAGGCCTAACCCATCTCATTTCGCATATGCTGATTTTGTTCCGCTATAATCCACACATAACATACTCGCACAAACATCAACATTTCGAGTCTATTGATTACGCGCTTGATTTCAACATTAACCTTTCCGAAATGACTTCAGGTGACCTATACTACATAATAACATAAAAGGACATTTGCATAGTTTCATGTGCATAGTGTGATGACATATGCATTGTGACAGAGGCTATGCACAGTGTGATGGCATATGCATTGTGACAGAGGCTATGCAAAGTGTGGTGACATATGCATTGTGACAGAGGCTATGCATAGTGTGATGACATATGCATTGTGACAGAGGCTATGCATAGTGTGATGACATAGGCATAGTATGATGACATATGCAAAGAGTCATATGCATAGTGTGATGAATACCTGGGTAAATAACATTTGAGAGCGTATCGTGTACACAGTCTACTTCAAATCGTGATTATATCATTTGAATTAAAAGACCTTCGACGGGGCTTCATCATCGTATAATCAGCTCTGTTGGAAACTAGGTTAATTAACTTCCTAATGGGATATGATGGCTTTTAAAAATCAGTTGTAGTTAACGTGAACTGCAAAGCCCAATCGAGATTTTGAAGAAAAGATGGTAACAAATGCAGGCCCTAATTGAAACTGTTGAGACTGTAGAGACAATACAAAGACATACAAGAGTTTCTCAGCATGTACCACCGTCCTCTTACATTCTGACGATGGTGCTGCCGTCCACCGTCTGACGATGGTGCTACCGTCCACCGTCTGACGATGGTGCTACCGTCCACCGTCTGACGATGGTGCCACCGTCAGCATGTCCCACCGTCCTCTTACATTCTGACGATGGTGCTACCGTCCACCGTCTGACGATGATGCCACTGTCAGCATGTGCAACCGTCCTCTTACATTTTGACGATGGTGCTGCCGTCCACCGTCTGACGATGGTGCCACCGTCGGCATGTGCCACCGTCCTCTTACATTCTGACGATGGTATTGCGTTGTAGTTCTTGCTGTTTCAGTTGTTATTCTTGCTATAGTAATGTTGTTCTTGTTATTAGTGTTGCCCGTACACACCCGTAGACGGGGTATAAGCGTTGTTTGCATGATGTATCTTGAAGGCAGGACTATCAGACTGAGGTGCTCCCCAGAACGTCTGCGTCAGTGTTTAATTGTCAAATATGTTAACCTAGAAGTCGCCACACAAAACGTAAGCTGAATAAAAATGGCTGGTGTCTCGCAAAAAAAAACTCTAAATTATTATAGATAGATATACGCTGTTGGACAAGCAGTTTTGAATGTAACACGTCTTAAAATTGAAAGTTTGTTACGTCATAAACCGTTTTTCTTAATATTTTATCTATTGAAGTTACAAAGTTTCAACGTCATTAGGTAATATCTTCAAAACCGCTTGACCAATCGATTTCCAATGTTAACCTCATCAACATGTTTATTTATCAACATTAAACATAATTTTTTTTTAGCTGAACACTCGTCCTTTGAGCCACAAGATTGTAATTGAACATTATTACGATTATTCTTCTGCTAGCCCTCGTAATTTTGTTAATTATCCAAAATTTACGAACATATCTATCCCAAATTATAATCACCGATAGACCATGCATGTGTCGAATCATGATACTCAAATAATTACGCTCTTTTCAGCCGAGACAATGCTAGTGCAGTTCTTCTCTCGTCAATAAAGAGACTTAAACGAAGAAGCAGCGGCAGGAGCAGCCGCAGGATCAACAGCCTGCGTCCCCAGAGACACGCCCCACCAGTGCCTTTAATTGGTCTGCTGGTTAACCTTAACGGCTCAGAGATAAGGAAAAATGCCACAATACTTTTAAATAAATGGATCCCTCTGCTGATAAGACGAGAAAAGAATGCGGAGGCTATTGGGATAATAGGCTACCAGCTGTTGGCAGCTGGGCGGCATGCATTGAAGGGGGCTAACAAAATGAGGATGGAGGCTCGAGGCACCCTTCTAAACAAGGGCCTCCGACAGAGGAGTTGATTATTTAGAATCTCTAAGCCTTAGACATAAGAGCTCACCAAAGGACTTCCCTATTCATGACAAGGTGATAAATACGTCCTACGCGGGCTACGTCCTACGCGGGCGTGTCTTCCTACAATCATGAACTGTTATGCTGATTTGTTGGGACGAAAACAACGGTGAACGACAGTCTACAGTTGAAGCTATGAGTTCATTATGGCTTAACATTGCAGAATAAATGTGTCTCAACATCTCAACACAACTACTTTATGATACCTTTGATTTGGCAAGTTGATGCATAATGAAGGCTTGAAAGATAAAACGCCTCAAGGTACAAATAAACGCGATCTTGCCTAGTGAAATGGACCTTGGGAATCCTAAGATCGCAAAGACCATATAATTGAATCATGAGATCTTAGCTATACTGAGAGCGACCTTAAAGTATTGACAACTATGACCCATTCAAGGAATGCTCCTTGTCATACACCGGTATGTCCTCTTTTCTTGGAAGGTATCCGTTCCTTCGTTCCTTGTCTGAATAAACAATGTCGTTCATTAAAGGTTCGAGTGGAGCAATAACGTACTTCAGCCAAAGACGGTCAAGATAATACCTTACGATACGAGTCTAAATTACATTCTCCAAAAGACACGTCGTGACGGTCGACATTGTATCCTGCTAGTAAAGTATGGTCTGTGAGGTGATGTTGGGTTAATAAACAATGGGTTTAATTTAACGCTCTTTTCACAAGAGTTTGTGACAAGTGGTTCTTCGCGCCGTGTTTCGTCTAATGATTTTATCTGTTCTGTATGAGACCCATCATTGATGAATGGGTTAATACTTGTATTCATATTGCTGGCACTCTTGATAATATTATTCTTGATCCATGCTGCTCGTCTATCAAATACAATAATTTTACCATCAAAAAATGACGAGGTTATGTTCGTCAAGGAATCAGATTTACCCTGATAGCTTTTTTCAGTTTGGGTTATAAAGAAGTTCAAAAGATTTATTCTGTAAAGTACTCTCAATCTTCACCAGCTTCACAATCGTGTTTCAGTACTACAGAATGATTGTTTACGGAGACACACATAGGAAAACCTTCCCTGGCATGCCTCAGTCAGCGAACACACTAGAACTCTGTGAGACCAACATTGTATGACAACCATTAGCCGAACAAGAAACAACAACAACAAGAAAAAAACAATAGAAGGCGCCACTTTTGGTGGTGAAAGACCTACTCTGATACCTGTAGAATAAGTCTTGAGCAACTGGGACTGTGAGCAGTAGGAGTGAACAATGAGTCCCTCAGAAGAGCGAGGGCGATAAATCTCCTCTTTTGTCGTCGTTTGAGGGAAAAAGAAGGAAGCTAAGGAAGGGCGAGTCACAACCTCTCCCACACAGACCAGAAGTTATTGGTACGGTAAGCGTATTGTTCAGCGAGGCTTGGGGTATGGGGCGAGGAAGCAGGGGTATTTTAAATGCAATAAAGACGGAGAACTTAATTGGTTGAACACTTATTATATATCTTAACACGCAGGAATTATTCTTAAGGTGTTGAGGCCGGAGGAGTGTAAGACCGAGACTGGTTTGAATACTTCAATCACTACATTACATAATTCCTCATTGTACTCAGTAACGAACACATTAAGAAACACTCAGGTGTATGTAAAGCTGTCTTCATTCCCAACCTGGGGCCAGCGTGGCTAACACGTCATAACCACTGAACACAAGTCGCCGGGACCCGTTGTCTCTGTATTAACCACTTTATTGGACGAACAAAGCGTCCTAACCGATAAAACTATCCGTGGCTATTTTGTTAGGACATCTTACTAATTGAAGTCGTATTTAATTGCTAATTCTAACTTAGCTAAGATTAGAGCGCTCATTAAAAGTCTTATTTATAGAATTATTGTTCATGCTACATCCACGCCTTTGAAGAAGGAATTACCGTGACATCCGTTTGTGGAAGATAGAATATATTTTCCAACTTGAATATGTCTTTCATTTACATGTTTACCACGCCCTGTATGAGTTGTTGCCAACAACGTACATGTTGACTGGACGTCATTCTCTAGCGCACAGGTCCGGGTTGACTTGTGATTTGTTAAGGTGGTTGTATTTTTGGGTTGATGAAGCCTATTAGCCGCGCCCTTGCGTTGAATAACACGGGCCCCAGTTATTCAGCACTGTTTGGGAAATATTGCATTTCAACATGATTAATTTTTCTACCGGTGACTTTCAAAGCTGTAAATACCTTGTCTAGCGGGCATAGATGTTTGTAATGTGTTTTGGTAAGCACCAATACATCATCCTTGTAGCATACTGTTCTGGGAACGCCAGAAAACACTTGTGAGATGAAAGACTGAAAATTGCGCTGCAGAAAATATGCCAAACAGTAGTTACACATTGAAAAAGTTATTCTGAAGATTGATGACTGTGTATTTTTTTATACCCTCATCCAAAGGGAGTTGCAAATATGCGTCACGGAAATCAATACGCGAAAACACTTCTACGCCTCCAATGTTCCCCAGCACGTAATCTAGAGTTGGCATGGGGAAAGGTATTGTTGTCATGATTCTTTTTATCGTTGATGCCAAATTAGCGCATAGTCTGATTGTTCCAGATGGCTAACCTGCCACAACGGGACAATCCCAATCACAAGGACCCAATCGTTCAAGTATTCCCGTTGTGCTCAAAATACGCATACTAATCTCTCACAAGACATCTGAACGGTACACTTCTTAGTCTATAAAAGAACTATTCAATCATTAACCAACTTAATTTCTACCTTGTGCTTTTAACCCTACTTTCTTAACTCAGAGACGCGAATTCGCTATTATTTTCCTCCCTTGTAACCTGTTAGCGGAGGTGGATTGCTCGGGTATAAATACAATGAAATAATCAGGTTAGATAGATGAATCTCTGCCAAACAGAGGTGACAGATGGTTATTTGTTGCCAAAAAATAATCCTTTTGTGCTTTATTTTTAATTTGCATGTTTAGTTTAGTTACACAAATGAATTTACTGGCATTATTGCCGTAACCTTCAGCCTTGTGGTACGTTTTACACACTTTGGTACCACGAATATTCCATTTCCTATCTCTACGACCTTGTTAGTCAATCTGCCCGTATCAAATTCAAGCTCCTGCGCTCATCCATTTAATACTCACCGATCAATTGATTTTAGGGATTTATTTCAACACACGCTCTCTTTTCATAGCTCTACCTAAAAAATATTTGTTACCTTTACTCCATGGACCCTCGATAGCCGCTGTGTCTCGCGAAACATGCAGCCGTGCGACACGCGTCCTTTCGATTGATAATCCTTCGACTTCCTTGTGACCACATGTGACTAATTTACGTTTTTTTTTAAATTCCCCTCAGTTTAGAGCATCCAGCATAAATCTAATTTATATTAAACACATGGACATGCCAGGAGGGGAGGGAATAGGGAGCAGGGTGTTCTCACGTTCGTGAACAAAGTCAGCATATTTGTTTGCAGGGCGTCTCCAAAATTAGCCGTCGAAAGGAAGCAGATGTATAAAATCACTTTATGATTTATAAAGGTTTTTTCGCAAGTTAAATCTTGCTATGATTCTTGATTGGTCTGGGAAGGTAACCCCGGGAAATTTTCTGACAATCAAGCATGTTTATCATTCTAGCGACTTATATTATCTCATCACATCCAAAACATGCTCGTCACATCCCGTGTTATCAGCGAAACTTACTACCAGACAACCAACTCGCAGTTCTGCACCGATTGGATACATACTTCATCATTCTTTAATTAGTATTCACTTTGCTACGTACTGATTGATTGATTAATAATCATTATCAACGGAATTAAGGTCATTCATTCATTCGTTCATTCATTCCTCTCAAAATTAGTTTACATTTATTCGTGAACGACGTCAGCGTTCCTCTAACCCTATAAGATCTCCTTGATGGAACAAGATGGCGTTCAGCTCTCATGAAACTTCCTCTTGCTTCATAGCACACGAACTAAGTATAAGAGGAGGGGTTTTCAAGTACCAGATAAACCACACTGGTTTATATTCAAATGCCGTAGAGTATATATTACCGCCTCATGGAACGGGCTCCCAAATACTCAGCAGCTGCGGACAGCAACAAGAACAGCGTCGGACAAAATGGTCTTCTTAGTTTTTTTCAATTGTTTTGTCCAAGATTTATCTCCTAAACTCGGACAAAGAAATTGTGAAATGTATCTAGATACACTATCGTGCCCATCACTGAATCCAAGAGAGGCACATTAAGCCGTCTTTATCAGAGCTGAGCAGCATTCCTACCAAGATCCTATCGTGCCGAAGAACTCCTCCAACTGCAACTTGCATCGCTCCTATTCGTGACGGCGGTACTATTGACGTCGCTCCTATTATTGACGGCGGTACTATTGACGTCGCTCCTATTATTGACGTCGCTTTTATTAATAACGACGCTCCCACTATTGACGTCGCTCCTACTATTGACGTCGCTCCCACTATTGACGTCGCTCCAACTATTGACGTCGCTCCTTTTATAGACGTCGCTCTTTCAAATAACATCGCTCATATAGTTAACGTCCCTCATGCTATTGACGTCACTCCTACAATTAACATCGCACCTGCAATTGACGTCGTTCCCACTTGACATCGCACCTACTAGTGACGTCGCTCTTACTATTGACGTCGCTCCCACTAGTGACGTCACTCATATTCCCGACGTCACTCAAACTATTATCGTCGCTCTAATAATTGACGCCGCACCTACTATTGCCGTCATTCCTATAATTGACGTCGCTCCTATAATTGACGTCGGTCCTACTATTGAAGTCGCTCCTAATATTGCCGTCGTTCCTATAACTGACGTTGCTCCTATGATTGTCGTCGGTCCTACTATTGAAGTCGCTCCTACTATTGCCGTTGTTCCTATAATTAACGTCGCTCCTATAATTGACGTCGGTCCCACTATTGAAGTCGCTCCTACAATTGACGTCGCTTCTATCACTGAAATCCTTTCTTCCATCGACCTCGGTTCATTTTTTGACGCCGTTCCTTTCACTGACGTCGCTCCTATTATTGACGTCGCTCCCGTCAAAGATGTCGCTCTCGTCACTGACGCCGCTCCTGTTATTGACGTCGCTTTTGTTATTGACGTCGAGAGGCACACAATTGTCCTGATAAGAAAAGTTGGCTCGTATTCTTCAATGAGATGCTCTCAAAATGCTCACATTATGAGAGAATGGGGCCAAACAAGCACACGAGTTGCTATCTTAAGTGCGAGCAAGTTCTCGAGACATGGTCTCGACTCAGGACTTGATTGCCTTGTAAGGAGTGTGAGGGAGCTTTGGGAACGCCCTTTGGGAAGCTACGCTTGTAATCATCTGTGATAACGACCCTAGAATTGTGTTCGAGGATGAGGGCAAAGAGGAATTATTTGTTCCATAAAAGAGGTCTGATATGGAACATACCTCGATCATTATCAAGCTTCATGCAGAAGAAATTGATAGGAAATGCCCATACATTCTGCATGATTTCCAGTCATCAGATTCATAAAAGTATATTCAAATCGAAAATTGTGATTACTAAGACCTTTTGATGATGTACGATTATATCTACCTTTTCTGCGAATAAGGATATCTAACATTTTAGATAAGCTTGGAAAAATTTCCTTAACACTTTCTAAATGTTCAGTCAACATTCATGATGTATCATTGTGTTAATATTTCTCTCGCAACATCGCTTACAACAGTTGACCAGACAATCCTTATTCTGCTCCACCTACCGTCATAACAGAAAATCTTAGTCCTTATAGGCATGGAAGGGTCCGCCAGTAAAAAGTTCGTCAGCAATGCGGGCAATGTGTGGATCTATAGCTTTCACTGATTTACCCCTGGTGGATCTCATGTCGTGGCCCACTCTCAGCCCTTGGCTATCCTGTCTCAGCCCTTGGCCATCCTGGCTCATCCCTTGGCCATCCTGTCTCAGCCCTTGGCCATCCTGTCTCAGCCCCTGGCCATCCTGTCTCAAAAAGAGAAAGATAAGAGTACGTGAGGTCTGCCTGAGTCATTCGTTCACTGAAGGTTTCCACTCCCTCTCACTGCTTCAATACCACTCCACATTGATACCTCAATCATTCATCTAACTATCCCTAGGCCTTTCTCTTGAGACCTAGCATACGAATTACTTTAATACCTTTATTCATCAACGAGGGACTCTTTTGCATGTTCACGCTTCAGAGCAGCCCATCTAACGAGCCTGCTACTGAGCATGTGCATCAGCGCAATAAGCAGCCCATCTACCGAGCCTGCTACTGAGCATGTGCATTAGCTCAATGAGCAGCCCATCTCACGGGCCTGCTACTGAGCATGTGCATCAGCCCAATGAGCAGCCCATCTAACGAGCCTGTTACTGAGCATGAGCATCAGCGCAATAAGCAGCCCATCTAACGAGCCTGTTACTGAGCATGTGTACAGCTCAATGAGCAGCCCCTCTAACGAGCCTGCTACTGAGCATGTGTAGCAGCTCAATTCTTCGTGTAAAAGGTTCCCGCTATTATTAATTTTCATTCCACGATTGTTTATTTTGCTCCTGCTATTGTTTATTTTGCGCACGCCATTGTTTATTCCAGCATTCCACAGTTATAAAAACTTTAGTTATTACACTATTAGATGAACATTTTGCTATATGACCGTATATTTGACGTGTCATGGATACGTTAAAAATGTTGCAAGCGCATCTGGGGATTTTCCCTACTTGGGGAATAAAGACAGACGTTATAATTGAGAACAAACAACCGGTGTAAATTGGCCACATCGTTTCCTTTTAAGCTTAATTGTGTGTATTCTAATACAGAGTGAGTGGTCAGTAGCGCTCCATGCCTGGCATACAGATTTCTTCCACTCGCTCGTGGTATGAAAGACTCCACGTGAAGCACGCTTTAGCTTATAGTTGCATTTATCGCATTTTCTCCCAGTCCCCATTCACCTATTCTGTCTTAGAGTCATCCCTTCACCCATTCTGTCCTAGAGTCATCCCTTCATCCATCCTGTCCTAGAGTCACCCTTCATCCATTCTGTCCTAGAGTCATCCTTCACCCATTCTGT
>SDVV010032179.1:0-11458 GCA_016164225.1 Gammarus roeselii
AGGGTACGTGTTTCTAACCCGCGGGGCAAAGGTACGTATTTCTAACCCGCGGGGCAAACATACGTATTTTTGTAGGATACGTGATGCCGTTTTTTAGCGTTTTTTTATTGAAGTTTCATTAAAGTGATAACTGTTAGGTTGGTACGCCTGTTTCGGTGTAATGACAGTGGCAGATATGACAATGGCAGATTTTGAAGTGGTGGAAAATGCATGTGGGCTGAATCATCGTTAGGTAGAAAGCACGTGGGATGAAAGAATTTTAGCGGTTATGACAGTGTCCGGCCATGACAGTGAGGTGAAGTAAAGTGGCGATAGTGCGCGTGTGCGGGAATAATTTTAGCGCGAAGTTCGCGCTGGGCTCCCAGTGACATTGACACTGAGTTCAGGAGAACACAGACAAGTGCAATGATGTTCTCAGTCTCAGGCCAAAAAAATGATCAACAATCTACCAACTGACGCTGGAAACTCCAGCTTCATCATCCTTCAAGAAAAGATGTACCACTCGACTGCTCGCACGTCGGCAAATATTTGTAGAAGGAATAGATTATCATAGGTGGGAAACGTATAAACTGATATGTAAAATTTGGTAGCGAGGGTGCACCAGACCCTCACAAAATGAGAGGCTCCAAACGAGAATCACCTACATCTTCGAATCTGACTCATTGCGTCACAGGGTTGGGTAGCAAGAATTTTTTTATGGGAGCGGTGGATTTTTCCTTCTTTCATTGAACGGAATGAGAGAAAATATTCATTTTCCATTTCATTCTCGCTGCATACTGTGGTATAGTATCTTTCTATTAGTCTCATACCCGCCCTGAATAGCTACATGCGTAATAAGAGTACATTGCAATATTTCTGTACTCTTCCCTACACGCTAAATGAGTCTGAATCCAGCAACTGCAATAGAATTTGATACTTCGACAATTGTACATGTAGCTCTTCTTCTCGGTACGGTAGAATATTCCTATTCCTGTCCTGAAATACATCTTAAACTAAGGGTCGGATTACAATTTCTTCAACCAATGCTGCACATTTTCTTCCCTATGCGCTAGCATCAGGTAGGAGCGATCCCCGTATATTTGGACAAGCATTCACTTGTGTATGCTATATTTATATATTTTATTTCGACTTGATGGTGGCTGTGGAGTAGTGCGATTCGTCGTATTTTGTCTCTGGTGCGGTAGTGCAGGTAAAATTTCTATTAATTTATTATAAGTTTGTAGTGTTTCACTCCGAGTCAGAATTATACCACACATTGTTGATGTTTTATTGCAGGATCACTCGCGGATTTGTGTTTATGCGAGCTATATAAAGTAGTTAAAAAATGACGGAACAGACCACGTCAATAAGATTGATCTGACACAGGAAAAGGCGTCAAATTCAATGTCATGATGAGGATCCCCCCTGTCTCTAACTGTGGCCCCCAGATACCTTTCAGAACAGGTTTCCACTACCATTTGATTTATCATTTCATTAAACAAAAATAAATAATAACCTCATATGACTCTTTTTACATCAGATGTCGTTTTTTCTAAAGTCGAGTGCAGCCTCCTCTGAGCTGACCGTGTTGCCATCTGTTAACACCGCGTAGCGGTACCAGGGAAAAGTGTGAGGAGCATGTTGCCATCTGTGAACACTGCGTAGCGTTACCGGGGAAAAGTGTGAGGAGCGTGTTGCCATCTGTGAACACTGAGTAGCGTTACCAGGAAAAAGTGTGAGTAGCGTGTTGCCATCTGTGAACACTGCGTAGCGTTACCAGGGAAAAGTGTGAGGAGCGTGTTGCCATCTGTGAGCACTGCTTAGAATTACCAGGGAAAAGTGTGAGGAGCGTGTTGCCATTTGTGAACACTGAGTAGCGTTACCAGGGAAAAGTTTGAGGAGCGTGTTGCCATCTGTGAACACTGCGTAGCGTTAGCAGGGAAAAAGTGTGAGGAGCGTGTTGCCATCTGTGAACACTGAGTAGCGTTACCAGGGAAAAGTGTGAGGAGCGTGTTGCCATCTGTGAACACTGAGTAGTGTTACCAGAGAAAAGTGTGAGGAGCGTGTTGCCATCTGTGCACACTGAGTAGTGTTACCAGAGAAAAGTGTGAGGAGCGTGTTGTCATCTGTGAACACTGCGTAGCGTTACCAGGGAAAAGTGTGAGGATCGTGTTACCATCTGTGAACACTGAGTAGTGTTACCAGAGAAAAGTGTGAGGAGCGTGTTGTCATCTGTGAACACTGCGTAGCGTTACCAGGGAAAAGTGTGAGGATCGTGTTGCCATCTGTGAACACTGAGTAGCGTTACCAGGGAAAGTGTGAGGAGCGTGTGGCCAGCTGGCAGCAGTGCGTATCGCTACCTGTGAACGCTGTGAAGCTTCATTACAGATGGGAGCCGCCTACAGTGAGCAGTGCATGATGCCACCTGTGCCACGTAGCGTCATCATAGTTGAGTGTACAGAACGTGGTGTCATCTGTGAACACCTCGCATGTTCCTTCTGAGTTCTTTGTATAGCGTCATCAGAACGGATTGTTGCCTCCTATGAGCAGAGTGCGGTGCCATCGTTGAATACGGCGTATTGTCGTGGCAAAGTGCCGCTTTCTGTTAGCAAATCATCACAGCAGAGCATGTCTTTTCATAGCAGAGCCGGGCACCATCTATGATTAGCGTAGTGCTCCATTTTAAGCGAAGTTAAAATAAAAGTTCTTTTCAATCTAAGTCGAGCCCTTTCTTAGCCCGAGGCCACGCGTCAGAGGGCGGTCGATGGAAAACTCTCGGAGTCTTGCTTTTAGGGAAGTGAAATGCTTGTTTTCGAGTTGTCGCGGATAACGAGCAGCGATAAAACCTTATCGGACCCCGAAACGAGAAGGCCACCGGACAAAACTTCTGATAGAGTTCAGGAGAGCGTGGCTTGAACTCTGATAAAGGTTTTGATCGGACGACCCTGAGCGCAAAGAGTATCTGATAAAACAGTCATGACGTGCAAAACTGGCGCAAATAACAGGGTCGGAAGAAAGGATGGGAGCGGGGAAGGGGAAGTCGGGGACGAGGGTTATGAAATATCAATAAGGTTAAATTCCGATGGAGGTTGACGATGTATGGAAGAAGCTAAACAGTTTGAAGAAAGTTTACACTTTGAGGATGTCATAGAGGCTACATTTTTGCTGTGGGTGGTGATGTAAGGATGCCGGATTTGTAGAAATGAATGTTCTGAAGAGGCTGTGGCAATGATGAAAGTTTAGAAGCAATGGGTTTTATCGGCATTAAGGATGTGTGCCTTGAAAATTGTGTAGAAATGGGGACAGAGTTATTGGTGAGTTTATTAAGGTATTTCTCTGCGTTATGGGAGATGGCGAGTAATTGGCTCATTGCGTGTATTGTTCCGTTAAATAATGTAAAAACTGTTATATGGTAATGTAATAATTAAAGTAGTAATACTTATGTATTGTGTTGTGGGTAAGTCATATACCTGCGAGTTTCGATTAAAAGATTATAGAAAGAGTACGAATGGTGCAGTCGGCGAAGAGCAATGTGGCTTTGAGAGTGGTAGAAAATGTGACGAAATGATATTTTCTGTCTTTCAGGCATGCGAAACGTGTCTAGCCAAGAGATGTTTGGATGTAATGGTCATAAGAAAACGAGAGTACGTTAAGTCGAATCTTTGCATTGTTACGAACGAATGAGCACAACGACAGTTATGTTAATGACACGGCATTGGTGGCTGACTCGGAGAATAATTTGTGTAACTGGGACTTAATTCGGTAAAGTGTATGAGAGGAGAAAGTAAAGAGTTAAAGAAGACAAGAGAAAGGTGATGATGTGCTCAGAAGGTGTCAATGCGATTGAAATTCTTGTGTGACTAAATGTGGAGTTGTTTGAAGGTGGTGGACTCCAATGTTGGAAAAGGTGAAGATGTGGAGAAGTGTTGGGATATAGACTGGATAAAGGGACAAAGATATTGGTGGCCAAGACAGAGGAGGGGATGTGGTTTGTGACAAAAGAGAGACGGTAAAATATGGGAAATGGATAACAGGAGGTTGGATATAGACATAAATGACATTGCGTAAACGTAAACAGGTGTGTTTAGATAATTGACAGCTTGAGTTATCCGACTGATTTTGTGATGGGAGGACGTCTGTCTAATGGCTCCCAAATTAGCTAGAAAGAGACCGCAACAAAGTTCGCAAGTGTGATAACTTCCGAGTCAGTGGCATTACACCACTCGCTATCTGCTTATTGGACCGGTACTATAGTCTGATTCTCTATGTTCATGAAGTGGGCCGTAAATGTAACCATTTGTGTTATAAGAACCCACTGTCTGATCGCAATATCATTTGTCATCCGGATAGAGCGCATATTTATCATATACGCGAAATATACTTGGTTATATCTCCGGTTTCTCGTCGTGTTTCAGAAGGGCTGTTACTTAAGCTCAAATAAAAATTAGATGTTCACGTGTTCATTTACTCGTTTATACGATGTGATGAACGCTATTGGATCCTGACCCTTCATCTAATAAATTCTAAATTTGTGTGCCCATCATCAAATGTACTTTAAATTTGTGCTTCCATAGTCATATGTATCATAATTGTGTGTATATCTGTGCATAGACTTATGGCGGTACAATAATACCATTCATTCTGTATATGAGCTCTCTAACTTGGACTCTGATTTGTCCCCTAATCCGATCTGATGACCTCAGCCCATCATTACACGAACTTCAGATTGATTGTGCATAATTATTTATATTTTGTTATATAGGCATTCAACGCTTACTTTGCATATGTAGAATTGTTATATACGTAATCTGGATATTTTTTATGTGTATACGTATACTCTGTTGCCGTGTTCAAAAATATCACACCGGTTTGTGTAAGAATATACATTTGTTTCTTGTTTGTTTGTTATGCCAGTGGTTCTTTAACTCACATATACCCACCAATACCGTCGCATTCCTTGCTACCCAATGAATGAAGCTGTACAGCTGAATTAATACTTCTCACACTAACTAGCTGATATATAAAAGAACCCGATGGCAGATCGCAACATCTTATGTCAAAAAAATACAGTGCATATTTATTGTGTGCATTAAAACTTATCCTGATAGGTATCTATCCTACACTCCTAGGTTCAGCTGGGACACAGCTCAAATTACTCAATTAAAAATAAGTCAGCTCGTCATTTCATCTATTTGAGATTTACTATGCATAAAATTATTGTTCCAAAAGAAAAAAAAAAATTGTGTATTTATTTATTTATTTATGAAGTGATTGGTAGACTAATCCGGAATCCATTTGTGACTTTGTTGCTAATGGAAAAAACAGTTGACGGGACAAACCGTGGAACATCTGTTTGAGGAAATAAAAAACGTTTGTTCGAAGAAAAAGATGTGCCCAATAGTGGTCGTGCATTGTGGGGTCTAAAAGTGAAATGGGGAATACACTCCAGAAAATATTGTTATCAAATTGGAATAAGCAGAGAGTCCATGTGACATTTAACCATTCAAGAGTTGTACCCTAAAAGAGTGATGCGGTGTTCATGGCATGCACACAAGGCCCTGGACGGGATGCATAGAAAACCTTAAGAAACTGTAAGGCATGTGTCGGACGTATCATTTCCACCCATCATAAATGATCTTTGCCAAAGATGAGAATTTATCTGACGTTGAGACTTAATCAACGGTTTTCCATTGCCCTAACGGCAACGGTTTTCATATCAAGAAAATAGGAAACCACTTTAGTCTACAATAATATTCCAGCCTTGAGTGTGCAACATGTGCAAGGGCAATGGTAATGCTAATAGTACTACAGATGTGTTCATAGTTATAATGACTTCATGAAATGCATCGTTGTCGGAAGGTAACTTGAATCAGTAAAAGTGCTGTTAGCCAGAACACGGTAAAGTGCTGTTAGCCATGATGCAGTAAAAGTGTCGTTAGCCGGAATACAGTCAAGTGCTGTCAGTCATCATACAGTAAATGTGCTGTCAGCCAAAATACAGTAAAGTGCTGTCAGTCAGAATACAGTAAAAGAGCTATCAGCCAGATAACAGTAGAAGTGCAGTCAGCCAGATAACAGTAAAGTGCTGTTAGACATGATACGTTAAAAGTGCTGTCAGCCAGATTACAGTAAAGTGCTGTCATCCAGATTACAGTACAGTGCTATCAGACAAAATACAGTAAAAGTGCTGTCAGCCAGATTACAGTAAAGTGCTGTCAGCCAGATTACAGTACAGTGCTGTCAGCCAAAATTCAATAAAGTGCTGTCAGCCAGAATACAGTGAAGTGCTGTCAGCCAGAATAGAGTAAAGTGCTGTCAGTCAGAATACAGTGAAGTGCTGTCAGCCAGAATACAGTAAATGTGGTGTCAGTCAGAATACAGTAAAGTGCTGTCAGCCAGAACACAGTAAAGTGCTGTCAGCCAGAATAGAGTGAAGTGCTGTTAGCCAGAATACAGCAAAGTGCTGTCAGCCAGATAACAGTAAAGTGCTGTGAGCCAGAATACAGTAAATGTGGTGTCAGCCAGAATACAGTACCTCAGCCAGCTGTTTCAAACCAAGCTAAAAAACTATAAATTAGACACAAATATTTTCCCACATAGATTATGGTTGCACTGACAAATTAAAATATTTCGGAAGGAGTGTTTGTAAATTAATTAAATTCATTCGAGTATCTGATAAACATCGAAATGAATTAAACTGTGCTACCATATCATGACGGGATTGAAATAAGCTATGATACTGACATGTTGAGAAGGAACACCTAAACCACGATCATTTGTTTCGAGAACGAGGGTATAGGGTAGTTGGTCTACTTGAATGGCGCACATATTGGGCAAACATCCACAACATCGATTCGAAAGAACTCAATGGCTAGGCAATCCGTGTGGAGGAGAAAAAAGATGACTTATATGAAGGACTGTTGCAGGTGTTTTAAATTTGCGCCGTAATGAAAAAATTACCCGAAAGCAGAAAATAATATTCAGAGAGAAAACACTCATGAACGAGCGCTCAAGGAAACGGTGAAAGACATAGCAACGAAGAAACCCTTATATACGAAAATTTCGTTTTGATATTCTTATGCAATTTAATTTTCCGCTTCCAAAATTCAAATAAGTCCTCAATTCCAGAATCCAGTCAACTTGGAAGACAAGGCAATGAGCGAGAAAAGGGACTCAGTCAAATCTTAAGACTGCATCGGAACTTTCATTGGTGATTCGTGACGTTGACATCTCTATACCTACAAAAGCTATCGATGCAGAGGTAGCGATATCGCACCCGGACCAAGACGACATCCCTGAAACAGCAGGTCTCGTCAAGTCCTTTACAAGTGTTGAAACAGAAATTTCTGGACACCTCTGGCATCCCACAACAACGAAACAGGCTAGCATCTTCCCTCCGGCAAAAGTTGGCAGCCTCACAAGAGTGGCAAATTTCAGGCCAAAATCTTTTACAACACACGTATACAAGCTGTTGAAAAGAGTGATGAATGGACGAATCGTGAAATATTCAGTTAAATATGAATGGCACAAGCCTAAGAAGCATGGTTCCAGGAGTAGGAGGAGCACGTTGACCCAAGTTACATAGCATTATGATGAAACAATCATTGCATTATGAGTTCGATCAAATGTGGATATGATCTATCTAGATTTTTCCAAGGCCTTTGACCAAGTAGACCACAGAATATAGTCATCGAAACCGCAAAACGATTGTATCCCAGAAAAAGTTTATGAATGAATAAAAACTTTTCATCAATGCACACCCGAAGTGTGGCGGTGAATGTGGAAACTTATACACCATTGAGAGTCCTTAGTGGGTCCTACAAGAAACTCTGCTCAGGTTCTGCTTTTTTCCTAATAGTGCTAATGATCTGAGCAGAAAATGTCCACATTCATCGGTCTTCTGCTCTGCAGGCGATATTATAGTTCTGGGTATAGTGAAGGATACGAGTGATGTGGAAACTGTTCCAGTGGTTCTAAAACAATTCTTTAACGGGGCAAGCAGAAAACAAATGCAACTTACCGATTTTTTTTCAATTTTCAAAAAAGTGAAAAACAATGGCATAGAAACAGAAGTTTTCACTTTATTCAAGCAATAAGGCAGCCAGTGATACAAAATCAGACCGGCGTGACTTAGGCGTGCGAATACAAATAGTGCTCCATTCGAGGGGCAAATTGCATGAGGTCATGGATAGTGGCAGGAGCCTGTGCTTCAGGGCTTGCAAGAGGCCATGGATAGTGGGAGGAGCCCGTGCTTCAGGGCTTGCATGAGGCCATGGATAGTGGCAGGAGCCTGTGCTTCAGGTCTTGCAAGAGGTCATGGATAGTGGCAGGAGCCTGTGCTTCAGGGCTTGCAAGAGGTCATGGATAGTGGCAGGAGCCTGTGCTTCAGGGCTTGCAAGAGGTCATGGATAGTGGCAGGAGCCTGTGCTTCAGGGCTTGCAAGAGGTCATGGATAGTGGCAGGAGCCTGTGCTTCAGGGCTTGCAAGAGGTCATGGATAGTGGCAGGAGCCTGTGCTTCAGGGCTTGCAAGAGGTCATGGATAGTGGCAGGAGCCTGTGCTTCAGGGCTTGCAAGAGGTCATGGATAGTGGCAGGAGCCTGTGCTTCAGGGCTTGCAAGAGGTCATGGATAGTGGCAGGAGCCTGTGCTTCAGGGCTTGCAAGAGGTCATGGATAGTGGCAGGAGCCTGTGCTTCAGGGCTTGCAAGAGGTCATGGATAGTGGCAGGAGCCTGTGCTTCAGGGCTTGCAAGAGGTCATGGATAGTGGCAGGAGCCTGTGCTTCAGGGCTATGAGAATCTTTCTGTCGTGAGTACAATGTTGACTTTTTGGATGGAACTATCCCTTCCAGTCAAAGACTATTCTTTCCTCTCTAGAGCCCACATAAACGGAAATATTTAGAAAAACCTTGAAGCAGTGCAGAGAAGCCTCACATTACAAGTAACAGAGGTTAATAAATCGATCATTTAGACAGATTTGAAAGCTTGAGGATATAATCAATCCAATAACGGCTTGGTAAATGCGTGGTCATAAACATCAGGAAAATTCTGAGAGTGTAGTCAATGTTGTTGCCGGGGGAAAATAATGTCATTGCTTACAGCTCAAACCCTCTCTGTCTCTGCTTAACTGTAATTTTTCACATCCAAATTGTTCACGAATTATTTAATAATTGTCTGAATTTTATTTCAACTCACTAATAACTTCTGTTTTTTTTAGAGCCTTTTGTCCATTATATTGCAAGTATTTTGTTCGTGCACAGCGACTCTTCTCCTGTACAATAAGCAGCTCACTTCTCACTGAGAGAACTCTCACACTCTGGTACGTGTATGGATAAAGTCTGTATGCTCTGATTGTTCATGGTGAGTAGTTTATAGTTTATTTTATATTCTTGAATTTCTGTATTCATTTTATTGTCAACCTAATTTGAATGTAAACGTGGATCCATAAACTTAGATATTCATTTAAAATATGGATCCTATACCTACCATCAGCAATGGTAGTCAACATTTCATTATCCTCACTCTTAGTTTACTATCGAGTATTCAATACTTTATTAATAGATATATAAAATTAACAGTTCATATCGTTGTTTTTTCTCCCATGCATTTTATTATAATTGATTATTTTATATTTATTTATTTGTTCGAAATAATGATTTGCCATCTTAATTTACCAGAGTTAATTTACAATGAGATATGATTATTGTTTGCTATTGTTTGCTATTATGATTTTTAGAGCTATTAATCTTTCTTTTTGCCTCTTCTTGAGTTTCATTGGTTCCCCATTTACTTTAATTATGTTAGCATGCACTTCCATGTTAGGAGGCTTCTGGCAAGCTTGATCCCAATATAATATCCACCTCAGACACCCAGAGTCTTGCTGAATTACAAATATTTATTTCCTCATTATTTGTCTACAAGTTTTCCACTTTATTACGAACTTAGAGGTTCCTTTGGTGGAGGCCCCATGGGAGTTACAGTCTCCTAAGATTATGTAAACACTGTATATAACTTAACTTCATTCATACCTGTTAATCAGGTAATTTAAGGTATCTGGTGTCAGGGGTCTGCTTGCATATAATTATGAGCACGCTTCACACTTGATAATGCTCTTCAGTTTTTTCATTGGTCCTCTCTGGAAAAAAAAAATACATTTAAGTTATTCACTTCTTCATTATTCTCTAAATATTCTTCATTTCAGCATCCTGTCCTTCAGTCGTAACAGCAGAGCACCCGCTTGTCCATGCTCTCCCCCATTTCACACCTAATCCCCTTCAGCTTCCAGCCTCAGCAGTCCCGCATCACCTCATTGATTCACGAGTTTACAGGGTATATTTAATTGGTTCACACTCTTTCTTTGTCCTTCACTCCTCCACTTATAATAGAGCACATCTACAGTGATAGAGATAAAGGGAAACGTGTTTGTCTGAACCACGTGAACTTTGCTTAATCCCAACGGTTAAAATCAACGGTTCCAATGTCAAAGAAAAAAAAAGACTCTAGGTTGGGTATTAGAAATAGGGCAAATATTGTCATTTGATCGTTTCACGTGTCATGCCTATCAATTAGGTTTCACGTGTCAGGCCTATTAATTATGTTTCACGTGTCAGACCTATCAATTATGTTTCACGTGTCAGGCCTATCAATTATTCAATCAAACTTCTACGTAAATACGCGAGATCAAACGGGTGCCGTAATTATCAACCACAACAAACAACTACCGTTTCTGCAGTCGATCGGTAAAGTACCTCAGCTGTGCTCCTGATTGACCTCAAATCTGTGGATGAATGTTAATTACTGTGGGAGCATCACTCTTCTAGAACGCTTAGCCCAGCCGGGGTATGACAGAAGCAATGGCAGCTGCGATCAAATGCTGATGCCTTGGCACGAGTAGAGATTGTCCTTACCGGCGTGGGTCAGGTGGCAGCTACGATCAAATGCTGTTGCCTTAGCACGAGTAGAGATTGTCCTTACCGGCGTGGGTCAGATGGCAGCTACGATCAAATGCTGTTGCCTTGGCACGTTTAGATATTGTCCTTACCGGCGTGGGTCAGATGACAGCTATGATCAAATGCTGATGCCTTGGCACGAGTAAAGATTGTCCTTACCGGCGTGGGTCAGGTGGCAGATACGATCAAATGCTGTTGCCTTGGCACGAGTAGAGATTGTCCTTACCGGTGTGGGTCATGTGGCAGCACCGATCAAATGCTGTTTCCTTGGCACGAGTAGAGATTGTCAGTATCGGCGTGGGTCAGGTGGCAGCTACGATCAAATGTTGCTGCCTTTGCACGAGTAGAGATTGTCCCTACTGGCGTGGGTCAGTTGGCAGCTACGATCAAATGCTGATGCTTTGGCACGAGTAGAGATTGTTCTTACCGGTGTGTGTCAGATGGCAGCTACGATCAAATGCTGATGCCTTGGCACGAGTAGAGATTGTCCTTACCGGCGTGGGTCAAGTGGCAGCTACGATCAAATGCTGTTG
>SDVV010032180.1:0-11458 GCA_016164225.1 Gammarus roeselii
TATATACATATATATAACCTTCATTAGGTTAGAAAATTTGATATGTTTATAGGATTCAATATTTATTCAACTACATTGACAGTTTGACCAATTATAGCAATATAAAAATGCGCAGATGATGCGTACCAAGTCTTCGTCAGCGTAGCTTTTCTGAAGCCATCATTTACTAGTTAGACTTGCTTTATAATAGTGTTTAACTATGGATAGGAAAATTATTTGCCTCCACATTCCACCAATCGAAGGGCATTGTTTGAGTTCATTCTCTATTCTCCATTGTTCGACATGTCAATTCAGATGAAAATGTTACATTGAACTATTGACCTAAAGAAACATGATTAAAAATGGTAAGGTCAACAGACATTCACACTGTTAAGGTGTCAAGATGATTTTTTTAGGATGAATTTGCTTATTCCTATATATACGAAGGTAATAAATTCTGTTAGTTCTCATGAAAAACTCCTTATCAACGTTTGTTTGTTAATTCAAAGCTTTGAATACAGACTCACCAACAGGAAAGTTGATGATCTGACGCAGTGGGAGAAAATTCCATCGACAAATAAGGTAACGCGTTGCCACGTCTGCTAGCATGTGATGGTGTTCTAACGACGCGCTTTGACTAAAAATGATGTATTATGTTGGTTATGTATGTAGAAGCAAAAACATTTATTCAATAAGACAGAACGGAATGAATAAAAGCAGTAGAACAAAAGTCTTTTGCAGAAATGATTAGACAATATTCCTGACGATTTTGATATTTTCCGAGGAACACAATAGACGGATATTTCCTGGTAAGTTTCTCGTCTACTATTACCCCGTGAAATTTATATTTATGCTATATATGCAACTGGTTGACTTTATAGTTTGAACTTTGTCCTAGGAATGGGTATTTTCGCTGTGGGAAATATGTTGACCTGAATCGTGCTGAAATATAACAAATTCTACCCCATACTCACAAAATGTGTTCAAGTTCAAGTCGGGCTCTTCTACCCCACTAGAGCCTTGATCCCCACCTAATTCTAGGTTAATGACTGCCACTCGCTGGCGGCTGATCCAACCTACTATTAAAGGCAGGCCGAATTGATCTCGTTGATGGACTGGATATAGAGATAAACAAGATAAAACATTTAATGTTATCTTAATGCAACACAATTACTTTAAATGATCACGAGACGGAGAAGAAGTTTAAAAGATCAAGACATGGTATTTGGAAACATTATTTTGAGGGCGCGGAATCAGATGAGAGTAGGTGGAGGAAGGTCAGTGTACGCGGTTAGACTCTCATGTACAGAAAGACAAGTGGATACTGAGGTTAATTCCGGGTTGTACGAATAGTGTTATGAGCTGTAAGACATTGGGTGTGGAAGATAAGAGGGAGTTTAATGGAGGGATGGTTGCCCCAACTGTGCTCACAGGGCTGAGATGTTGGGGACGAGAGCGTAATGGTGAATTAGGTTGACAATTTTCGAGGCAAAATGCTTGAGAGGCATAGCGGGAGTGAGACTGGTCCTACCATTAGATGGTAAGAAATATTATTCGATTTTCCAATAAGGATTGAACTTTATTTTTCTTGACCCTCGCAGTGGCGTGTTCTGCATTTATTTCATTTTTATTCGCTATACAAACATTTTTTAAATTTTTTAGAGACCGCTCGGAAGTTCGATACACATTAGAGTGTTAAAATCTCCTCTTAGTACATGGTTTCCTCATCCATTAAATTTGTCCCTCATAAGAAAATAAATACTTGTCAACGACGAACACCAATGACCAACAAAGTCTAGATCTCATTTTTTAATGAGCTACACTTCAAAAGGTTCGGTAAAGACTTTTTGTGACGGGAGGAACATAGATGAGACAGACAAAATATTCTGCACAGAAAAAACAGAGCTATAAAATGAGTATCGACCGATATAAATGCAACATATTTTGACCAAATAATATTCGAAATGACCTTCCAACGTCTGTTTTTGTAGACGACCATTATCTAAAGTCGGTAAGTCTAGTTGAATGTCATGATCGGTTGGTCTCTTATATACACAGCAAGAATTATCTGACAACAGGTACGTGATTAAGTCCTACTCATTCAATGGGACTAATTTGTTAAACTTTTCACGAAACCGACCATAATTTTGTTGGTCTCGTTATCTTCATACACGTACAACTCAGCTGAACACTTTGATAAACTATGAAAGAGTAGCAGAGTTACCACCAGTCACCTCCCCCGGGAAATCTTTGAGGCTCTCCGTCTTTCCGCCCCAGTGGTTTTTCGATAATCGTCGAGCAGAGACTGCCTGGCGATGCGATGAACTATAAATTCAAGACATCACCATCTGCAGAAATGCCGAGAGGAGGCCCTACGGGGTAGTCTAAATCTCGCCACCTTGCCAAGTTTTTTGGGGCAACAATGTTTTTTCTGATTTCAGATCCGATTGGGCGATCATAGTTTTCCTATTTTTATTCCTGTGCATTCAACGTCTTGTGTCTCTGAGGAGCTTGAGTGAGACAAAATATATCATAACATACTTTTGATCCAAGATTTTCTAGCTTCCATTACATGTAAATATAAAAAATTCATATTGTTTCCAGGAATAGTCAATGTTGGGAGGGGTTAGAAATAATGAAGATCTGTTTTCCTATTAAATTCGATGCTAAAAGAAATCCCAACCAAAATTATACACATTTTGTCAATCATTTCCCCTCGTGACCCGTCGTCACTTGTCCCAGCAACCAATGAGCTCTGCTTATTTCCCATTAATGCTCGGTATAAAATAAAATGAATTGACTTCACATCATTAATAAAATTCAAAGCAATAAACTACACCAAGAAGCGCAGGCTCTTATAAAGCCCTTCAATGTGAGTTCGCTGCTCAAAGATATTGCCGGTCCGTTCTCTTAATGGCCGTGAGAGATATGCTATACCTTATAGAAACGAATCATACCTTGCTCATATCCGATGCCAAGGTACACCGTTTCATTTTATTTGACAGCTACTTTGAGACATAAGTAACATAAATCACTGTGAAGATATATAAAACAGTTGCTAACCCTAGGTCCATCTCCCAGAGGAAGCTTCCCACCGGGTGAACCCAACCCCCCTCCTCTCTCCCCGGATGTGTGACATCGTTTTCATATCAGATGTATTTCTCATAAACTGATTTTTTTTCCATTACTGAGAAGATAAGTTCAATGATATTAGGTCACACATGTTGATAAATACATGGAATGAAAAAATATTTCTGTTTCTGGAATACCTATTATCTGTATTTCAGACAAACAAAAACATCTCCTCATTTCATTAATTAAAAAGATGAAGATTGTTTAGGATTGTAAACACAACATTGATTTGGATATGCAGCAAGGCTTTACACTTGGAATTTCTTTCCCCGTGCGATAAACTCTTCATCAGCGTCTTCAATAGCCAGCCTTACCTCGTCCCAGTCGCAATATTGAAATTGAGTATTTCTCCCCGTCATTTTATTGGTTAATTTACTCTCCATTTACTGCCTCAATGAAACTTGTCAGACAGGCCAGCGAAGAGGCACCAACACGTGAGGCTGAGGAAAAGAGGAAGGATTCAGTCACAGGAACAGCGGTGGATTTGGAGGGCTGAAATTGCTGCGCAGTTTGAAAATATTTTTTTGCTATTCTTCAATAAATATTGCTGGGCTGTTACCGTAGAAGCTATGACGCTACGGGACAATATGCCGTCAGTTAATTATATCTGCTACTGCCAATTGTATTGGTTTAAAAATCCCTGCAATAAGTATGAACATTCATACTTTATCCTCCTCTAAGTCAGTACAAACTTACACATTTCGAAAATACACGCGCACAAAACATCACGAAAAGAATACTGGAAGTCTCTTCGTTATAAGTAAGGTGTTTATTTTCCTAATGGTGCACGATGTAGCAATAACCACCGAATGGTTACTCGCAGAAAATGTTTCATTTGATGAAGTGTTCCTTGAACTGATGTATATCATTGCAATACTTACATTTCAGGTGTAACAATGTTCCCCTTCTTGTGTCATGCTGATAACTGTGAACGGCAATACAAGTGCGGCGACCAAAGAGCCAAAAGCAAATAGCAGTTGAGCTGAGATAAGTTACATGTTTAACATTGATTTGAAACGAAAGAGTGCTGAATACAACACAAACTCTGTCTGCGAAGTAGGTTTGGCACTTGCTGGAATTTAATTCGACAAATAGGTAATGGATACCTCATAAAGGTAACATTCGCTTGTTTAATTTAAAAATAACATAAACCCTATAGCTATGTGCTCAACACTTTTTCGAAAAAAAAATCATTTGCCGCTAGTACAAACATCCATAAGCAAAATTAAGTGAAATGCGTTTGTTTACATTTTTTAAGTAATAATGATTTATCTATGGAATATCGAATCTATTCTTTCTCATACCCTTACAATGAATCAGAAATTGCTTTGGGCGGCTTGTATTTATTCCCAGAAGGGAATCCGTTTTGCTCATCCACACTTTGTTGCCAGTCTGTGTGATCATATCCCGCACATTTTCTCGGTCTACTTGACCGAGAAAATGTCAATGAATAATCAAACGAAAATGGGATTAGAATCCGTGTCTCCTGCGCAATGAACTGCGTCTGATGCCATCAAGCTGTGCCCAAACGAAAACTTATCTGCAAAACAAATCCGTTCACTTCCCTCCTTCTACATGATTGAAGCTAGTAATAGGCTCCCATTGGTAGTCTACTTCTAACGTAACAGACACTTTGACATTCGCTAACCAAAGAGAAGGCATGCGTAAATGACTGATTTCAATCCTGACTCCCCTAACAATCGCCCCGTGTCTTTAACAAGAGTTATGCTAAGCCTCCGTCCACGACAGCATTCTGTCGTGGACCAAGCAAATTCTCCAATGTATCTTTGCGATTTGTTGCGCTGATAATGTTATGGCTATGCGCCTCGCTTAAAAAATCCAGGAATGAAAATGTTTTCTCACAACATATCCTCGGACATCTACATTTGCGCACATATACGCCTAATCCTAAGCTAAAGTGATACCACTTACTCGCATCCTACCCTCGCACCCACGCATTATTGAGGCACTTCAATTAGTCTTCTCAATAAACCGCATTCAGCAAACATTTGATTTGCAAAAATTGTCTCCATTATTGTTAATAGTGGACGAGGCATTCACGCGCATAAATCTCCATTGTGTTGAGTGAATGACAGGTGCTCAAATACTGCCTTGGCAGCCCTGCATTGAGAAGTGAGTGCAGGTTATAATCTCGGGCCCTCGCTTGAGAGGATGTCCACCTAAACACGAGTGAAGAGGAGGCAAATAAGAACCTTTAAGTCATACTTGATGAATGCTCCAAGCTTCCAAAATATGTTTTGACCTTCAGAGGTATTAAAGGAAGACGCAGAAGCTGTACGAGGTGATGCTGCTACTAACTGGGAAAACCATTATACGGATTGTTGTTTCTTGAGTCCCTATCGTATTTTTTTCACTCAACGGACAATTTTTTTTTCTAAATTTATTTCTCCTCCAGCTAATAATCCGGTTTGAAAATAAAACAAATGGATCTCACTAATATTAAATAGATCATAACAACTAAATTCCGGACACGTCTTCGATGCCAAAAGAGTATCATTTGTCTTCGCCCCATCTTCCCAATAAGCATTGTGAATTGATTTTATTTCACTGTTCATTGTCAAATCTTGACATGTTGTGGTGCAGTCCATCCTTGATGCTTCTTGTAAGTGCGACCGCATGCTATAAATGTTTTCTTTGTTCTTATTTATTTCATTATGTGCTTCACCTTGTCATCGTGGCACTTGACTCCAGGTAATCCATGGCACAGTTTCAGTGATCTTTGTGCCATCTTGCTAAGACTTGAGTCGCTTCAAGCTTCTTTTATTGCTTCCATCCTGTTTGATCGCCCAACCACCCTGTTCAAGACCTTTGAATGATTGTTTCCACCTTGTTAGGCCAATAGCGTTATTCACGTTACGTAAGAAATTGGTTCTTCCCCATCTCCTCAGCTCGCCATATTGCTGACGCATCGCTAAGTATAGCTGCCCCATGGCACCCAGCTAACCTTGATGTCATCCAACAGTGGGTGACACTTTGACAGCAACAGATGGCCCCGTAATGCCACCTGACGGAGCGGACGAGATGGGCCCACCCAAGCAGAATGCAATTATGACTTCTGTAATGGGGCCATGAAGTCACAGCGGAGCCTAACGCTTTATCGAGAACGGGGTTTGCCGACACAAAATAGTGATAATATTATCAAACATCTTTTATGGAGTTGGTTTATGAAGTTGGCCAGATTTGTGAGATGAATATGCAACCCACTCTGTTTAGTAAGAAGCCACAGATAGGACAAGAAACTAAAATACAAGTGCAGGGATTTTTTTGTTGAAAGTGTTCTCGTTTCAGAAACCTCATTTCAGATATCAAATCTAGGAAAGACGAAAAAAGATCAAAGACGTCCATTATGAACCGCTTATTTGAATTATGAAACATAATCAAGTCGTGCCTATTGAAAGTTAGGCAAACCATAACTATGCTAATTATGTCAATATGTTTAATATAAAACTGAATAAATATTACAGAAGTTCATATTTTCATTCCCTGAATAAATATAATTATATTAATAATTTTTATCTTAATTGAAGCAATCGATGGTACAATGATTATTACAGGAAGAAAACAAGTTGGACATAAAATATTCCTAACAATACTTTCAAATCACTCACCAAAAGAACATACGTGAAGACAACTCAAGAGTGGAATACACGAACAACAATATATGAGTTGAGTGAGAGGTCAACGTGCCGAAAATACCTTTTATGCCCCTTTCACACATGAGTATTTATACAAACAACAATGTCAAAGACGCTAGGTATGAAGCGGTGAACATATTCGAGGTCGCATCCCAACCTGACATCCACACGCATACAATGGGGTTACAATCTGTATATGCCCTTAAGAGTCAAATAATATAAATCTTAGTATCAGTATCTTCCTGCACAAACAGTATTCTGTTCCATCTTTCTTTTAAGGGTTATAGTTCGTATCCCTCACTATTACATACTGCCTCCAGGAAGGGATTATTGGAATTTTCAATTCGTTTCTGGTGGCTGTATGCACCTAGTAGGTGTTCAGCTTAGCGTTCGCATTTTTAGAACTGCTAAACATTCCTCTGGTTCATTAATGCATTTTGAAGTTCGTTTGGAATTTGATATCCTAACTATTCAGCTTTTCTGCGGCCGCCGGCTTTCTCTTAATTAGGCTCGGCTCAGGGCAAAAGAGGTTTCAGCTACGCCATTATTCGCATTGCAAAGGCATGTTTGAGAAGAGATTTATTTGCTTGAGTTGTTTTGCTACTTCTTAGATATGAACAAATTTGCTATTCTCAAATAAGAAATTTCGTTATCGAAATTGTATATGTTATTAACTTTTTGTATTCATATTGATGAGTCGCTCATCCATTTGACGAAATGATTTTTTGTCAGTTAAGACACGCGAAATTCGTATTCACGACGGCCAAATCTTAAGCCAGATTCGGTTAGTTAATATTGGCAAATAAGACCAGAAAATATGGCGGATGTGCCTGCGTCTCTGTTTATCTTTCATCAGGCAGGCTGAGACTTTGACAATCCCATTAAATTACAAGCAGCAACGTAGCATAGCCTGCGTTATTCAATGCTGGCCACCACCACCATATTTCTTTTCGATGTCATTCCTAATTTCTTTTCGATGTCAACATTATTTTTCTTCCGATCATTACACTATCCGCTCCACTTTCCAATCGTAAGCAGATTCTGACAAAGGGAGTCAGAACTCCACGCTGTCAGGAGTGCGGCGGCAGGAGTGTTAACAGGTGCCTGCATATTAGAGGCAGGAGTGTTATCAGATGCCTCTGCATATTAGATGCAGCCCTTGGCAATGAAAAAAAAACTTCATGAGCAACGAGAGTTGCGTCTTCACGGTTTGTTGGTAGTGTTGGGTGCATTTTAGGCGTCATTGCAGTGCTGTGATCTTCCGACAAGGATTACTTTTTGGGCCAGTTCCAGGCGTCTTGCACCATCATTCACGTATCCCTCTTCATGGTAACGTTTGGGCCAATTCCAGACATGTTGCACCATCATTCACGTATTCCTCTCAATGGTAACGCTTGGGCCAGTTTCAGACGTGTTGCCCCATCATTCACGTATCCCTCTTCATGGTTACGTTTGGGCCAGTTTAAGACGTGCTGCACATCATTAATACATTGCTCTTCATGGTAACCTCTTGGCCAGGTTTATTCGTGTTGCCCCGTCATTCACTTATCTCTCTTCATATTAACATTTGGACCAGTTCCAGACGTGCTGCCCATTATTAACGTTTTCCTCTTCATGGTAACCTATGGGCCAGTCAGACGTGTTGCCACATCATTCACGTACACCTCTTCGTGGTAACGTTTGGGCCAGTTTCAGACGTGTTTCCCCATCATTCACGTATGTCTCTTAATGGTAACCTTTGGGCCAATTTCAGACGTGTTGCCCCATCAATCACGTATCCCTCTTCATGGTAACGTTTGGGTCCGTTTCAGGCATGTTGCCCCATTATTCACGTATTCCTCTTCATGGTAACGTTTGGCCTAGTTCCAGACGTGTTGCCCGTCAATCAGATTATTCGCTTCATGGTATCGTTTATCGATAGAAAATAAGTGTCCCCTTTCTCAAATCGAATTCGAGAGTCTCAAATTCACATCCGTTTGATTTTATTTATTACCTGTGCAACGAGAGTCAAATCTGCTAAGATCAGCAACCTTTGTTGACACAGGGAGATGCTCTAATTATGAGTGGAACAACACAAACATTAGAGTCGATTATAATTCGTTCCATTACATTTGTTCGTCTATTAAAGGGCTTCTGGAACTCCCCTTGATAATGCTGAAGAAGAAGATGTACTGCCTTGTCGGGCACATTCTCAATTATTTCTGGTAGGCACTGCTTCAAATCCCTGGTTATTATTAACTATTAACTTTATCTTGTTAAGGTCATACGTTGTTTCGTAGTATTACGTGCGTGTCATGTAATCCCTTGGCACATGGGATCGGACGTTGTAAGAAATTAGCGAGCTCCCGCAATCAATAAGATAGCAAGATATCAAGTAATGTTGATAAATAAATTTGTTTCACGAATAAATAAAAACGTGGATCATCTCTTTCTCACTGCTGTGTATAGCATTGTACACAGATCTCACTGCAATGTAGCATCATTGTTCGATAACAGATTGTAATGGCATTGTACACAGGTCTCACTGTAATGTAACATCATTATTCGATAACAGATTGTAATTGTATTGTACACAGATCTCACTGTTATGTAACATCATTGTTCGATAACAGATTGTAATGGCATTGTACACAGATCTCACTGTAATGTAACATCATTGTTCGATAACAGATTGTAATGACATTGTACACAGATCTCACTTTAATGAAACATCATTGTTTGATAACAGATTGTAATGGCATTGTACACAGATCTCACTGTAATGTAATATCATTGTTCGATAACAGATTGTAATGGCATTGTACACAGATCTCACTGTAATGTAACATCATTGTTCGATAACAGATTGTAATGGCATTGTACACAGATCTCCCTGTAATGTAACATCATTGTCAGTAGAGTAAAGGAATACGGGAACGGCATTCTAGAGTCATTTTGGTGGGCGGGGTAGGGCGCGATGCATGCAACTTGAGTCAACCGGCCGTACGGGGGTTCGCGCAGAAACAAGGGGCGGGGGGGTGGGGGGCGTGGGGTACCGGAACTAGTTTGGTGCGTGAGTCAGTGAGCGGAAAGCTTATACATGTTAACGGGTTATGTATTTACATTAGGGTATTAGCATTTCAATGTTTGGGGGGATATTGCAACTTCGTTGCTTTCATATTGCAATTCAATGCTATGTCCTCTGAATGTTTTTTCGGGGGAATTGATGGACATACATTTATAGGATTTCTTTATTGATAATAATTTATATAAATTATTATTTATTAAAAAGCCTCACTTTCCGGACACCTTCATGATGATTTTTCAACCTCGATATCATTTTCTACGTTGCTCGCTGTTGATCAATTTTACACGTAGCATAGATTCAATTAGTTTATTGTTATTTTTATCCGATTGTATTAATCAGTACCCTTGCGCTAAGCTTTACTTACTCTTGCAGTAACCCATTCATTCGCATTTCTTTGTGAGCTAACCAATGAAGGAAGATAGATACAATATTTACCGGATGACTGAATCATTCCCAGAGAAGAATCACTTAGGAGTATAATTGACTCAATCGATGCTTGATTGGTGGGTTCGTAGCGGTGGGGGGTTGGGATAATTTTGAATGTTACGTTCATTTATCATTATATATTCTTTTATAGGTTTAGTGTGGTAGGTATGTCTAATAACTCAATTTGCAGCCTTAGTGTGCAAACGGCTCTGTTTGTACCAGCTTGAAGGTAGGATTGCAGGCAAGGTTCTGTGTTTCCCATCTATTTATTTCATATGTGTTTTATATCTATAAAAAATAGTAAGGATTATTTGTCAGGCTGCTTGCGGGTTAATGTATATTTATTTCATAGGATGCTGTATCTTCGTTACGAGAATCTATCTACCCCATATTGCATTTTACAATTTTAAAACAGTTATATCAGTGTTCCATTACCGCGGTGTTCCAATAGCGAAAATACCTCATAGTTTTTATGAGTTTCGTTAAAGTTCTTTCCACTGCATTTTTTTTTTGAAATGCCTATTTAGGTGGACAATGAGGCAAGTTTATTATTATATTTTTTAAATTTTAGATACATATGAGCTTACAAGGATTATTTACATTTTATGAACATTTTCAGGATGAAACCTGGTGAGGTACACGTACTTTCATCATTAAGTCGATTACATACCCCAAAGACGGTCTCACCCGGCTTGCGTCTCTCCCATGATAAATCCATTTCTTCATCGATTTCATTACCCAAGGCACATCGCTTCCTTTTTTTACTGATGGGAGGTGTATTTTCAATGGATTCTTGGGAATGTCCTGGTGGCCATATGCAAGAGTTGTGCATGCGTCGAGATAGTAGGGTTTATTCTCAAATTTACTGAGGAAGTTTTTGATAGTGCGTACAGTTTGGAGTTGGCATGCTTGCGCACGAATGTTGTGTATTGTCTCGAGGTGTGTGTATGTTTTCAGGTTATGAATATCCCTGTATTGTTCATGTTTGATTTTGGATTGTGTCTGGTAATTGACACCTTTAGCAGCCGATTTTGTTGCGTCAGACTCAAGCAACATGCTGTAACACTTGAGTTGTAAGCAGATGATTTCACTCGGGTAGTCATCAGCTGTTTCGCTTTTCAGTAGTCCTAGCTGTCCTTTCTTGGATTCATCGAACAAGGGGTGATTTTTGGGATAGTTGGAGAAGTCCATGTATTCA
>SDVV010032181.1:0-11458 GCA_016164225.1 Gammarus roeselii
TATAGCGGAACAATGCAGGCACTGCGCCACTCACTCGGTACCACGCCTGCCGCAAAACACAAGTTCAGTAGCCTCACCAACCATTCGACAATCGTTACTCCACCCTTCTTCAGGCACTCGGTCGCAACTCCATCCAAACCAGGGGCTTTCCCTGCTTTCATCGCGTCCACAGCCTCCTGTACCTCTTCCCTGGTAATGTCCGCAGTAAGTCTTTCTCCCAAAACTGGCATCCGAGCACCACCACCCACAGCAACAATGTCAGCCTCTCTGTCATCCTCGACATTCAGCAACTGATCAAAATACTCGGCCCACCTCTTCCGTACGTTACCACTTTCCAACAACAACTGGCCGTTTTCATCTTTCACCACTTCCTCCTTCCCGGTCTCTCCCTTTCTCACCCTCTTCAAGGGTGAGAAAGGGAGAGACCGATGGCTTTGACCGTGACCGATGGCTTTGATAATTCAAGAGGTGTCAATGATATCCGTCAAAGATTATCCCGAGGGATCTCACGATTTGGCTGAGTATTTTTCGTGATACTAAATACTTGATTGTAATTTTCCCTCATTACTTCGCTCATTGCTTTGTTTTCATCTACCAGTTCACCAGATTCATCAATTAAGGGACAAATTTTAATTATGGAGGTAGAAAATCTGGCTGCAGAAGCGAAGAAAAACAGAGCGTTACCAGTAATTTTTTCAAAACGGTCTTTTATTTTTTTTTCGTGACAATGAGAGTCTTTTTATTTGCTTTTCAATTTAAACAATATCTTATTCTAGTTTTCTGCATTTGGAAGGGTTTCCATTAATGCTAAGTTGTTTGTTTTATTGCTCGATTTTTCATGAGCATTGATAATCAAAACAAGTGCATAGAAAATGTCTGGTCGCGTGACTAAAGCATAATTGGTCTTTAACTAATGAACACCGAGCTAGATATTTAAGGACTAATGGTTTGTCTATCTGTATTCTGCAGTAAAGTGGATTGGCGTCGGCAAGAGCAGATCATCGATGATAACTGTGTTCTAGCACCAAGGATGAGCGATGGAGTTATAAGAGTAAAGTTATCGCCATCACTGCTTCTGCTGACCGCTGCAACACTCCACTCAGTGATGCTGCCTCCTGCACTCGAGGACCGCCGCTCTGAGACTCCGTTACGCTGAGGAACACGTTATATCACGCCGTGCACGGACACGGCAAACAACAAGCCAAGGCCACACCGCAACACTGACCAGTAGCTACTCGTGTTGCTTTGTACAAGATCCTCATGGCGCTCGAGGCGCCTTTCGAGTCTTCGACTCAGGGTTTTCTCAATATAAGCGCATGGTGGTATGAACTTTGGTGTTCATTTGTCTTGTCAAATCGGACGAAATATTTTTACAAACGTTCAGTTGTCACCAGCTCGCACGATGAAGTTTGTTCCTTGAGCTGCATCATAGAACGCTTACAGAGAGAACACGCCTCTAAATTTGAAGAAAATAACTACTTCAACCGTCAGCTACCAGAAAAGCATCATTTCCTCATCGGTCATCACAGGTACAGACACTAGGCCGACGGCAAGGAAAACTTCGCTCTCTCATACAATCACAGTAAACGACCTTAGCCTGCCTTCTCACCTTACCTACTATTTGAATACCCCTCATTAGAAACCACCATTGAATGCTCCAACATAACCATGAAGGTAATTATTTTACTTGGCTTTCATCTATTTATCTAACATTCGGAGTGATTCTAGACTGCGTTGCAAACTCGGCTGTAAACTTCGAGTTATTCATTCATGACTTCCAGCGCAACTCAACAGCATAAACTGAATACCGTACGAAGCCATTGTACCAATAGCTAACACGTAGTGGATTTGGAATATATGAAATAAATTCAACTATTGTAACACTATTGGAAACATTGTAAGTACGTACTGACTGCAGCTGTTGGCAACATTTTAAAGGAAGTTAAACCGGTGCAATGGCCTCATCACACGAACAATTGTCATTAGCCAGAGTATGGAAACATTCTCATTTGGTAGACTGACGAAGCTGTTTAATTTTACTCTAATCGTTTTGAATTTTCAGTGGGTTTGTTCACCGTCGCCTCTAGTTTTCTTAGTCGTTCCGCTTGAGGTGTTATATTTTTATGTAGCTACATCAATTGTACGTCATGATTTCTTAGTATTTTAGATGTGTTTAAGGAATTTTTCCTTTTAAATTACGTTGATAGCTTAGCGTTATACAATCTCTATAGACTTTCGTCGCAGCCCGTTTTGTTCGTTCTAGGCGTAAGTTTCAGAATAAAGGCTTATGTATAATATTTGGGCTTGCGGAACCGGGATTGAATTTTAGCCTCTTGATTTTATTGGGCCTTTTGTGTGCTCCCTTTCGTCTACTAACAATCTGGCTTTGGCTTGTTAAAGAATTGGGCCTTGTGTGTGCTCTCGTTCGTCTACTGACGATATGTCTTGCCCCAAGTTTCCAAAGAATGGATGTACTGCGTCAGCGCAAAATGAAGGTTTGCCGCGGTGAATTACGAGCTCCTTGTTGACGCATTATTTGCATCGTGTCAGCAGTTCTGATTACAAGAACTGTTCATTTTGTTTAGCAAGTGTGTGATTATTAATTTATTGGCAACAGTACAAAAACCATTTGCCTCCTGGGCAAATAAATTGACTAACTCTCTGTTGAGTTATGCATCGTCCTGGTCTCTGGGACCGCACAGTTCCTTATTCTCAGCGGGCGGTAAATTGACTAACTCTCTGTTGAGTTATGCATCGTCCTGGTCTCTGGGAACGCGCAGTTCCTTATTCTCAGCGGGCGGTAAATTGACGAACTCTCTGTTGAGTTATGCATCGTCCTGGTCTCTGGGAACGCGTAGTTCCTTATTCTCAGCGGGCGGTAAATTGACTAACTCTCTGTTGAGTTATGCATCGTCCTGGTCTCTGGGAACGCGCAGTTCCTTATTCTCGGCGGGCGGTAATTTTACTAGCTCTCTGTTGAGTTATACATCGTCCTGGCCTCTTGAAACGCGCAGTTCCTTATTCTCGGCGGGCGGTAAATTCTTTGAATAGTTACCACAGATTGCCTGTTGATTACGTTGACACGTATTGTTTGCCAGGTTTAAGCCTCTCTTACCATTTTCAACTGTACCAACATAATATTTAGCTCATATAGTCGGCACACATTTCCACCATTTCACTCAGTCAGCCTGTAATTAGTGTGGCCAATCAAGCAGTTTGATCTCGCGCTTTGATTTCACTCATTCCTGGCCCAATTTATTAGCACCCAAGCGGTAGGTAAGCCTTGCCGTCGGCCACCTCCACCCACTTTGGTTGGATTTGGCCTTGCTTCTGTATCTGTACGATGGAACAGGGGCACCTATCACTGTACAGGAGCTCTGTGTAGGTGAATACAGAGAAATTCTGCTTCAATAAGACACTTATGGAGGCTTTTAAGAAAGAAGCCGTAGTTTCAGGGTTAGTATAAAATGTGCTTTATTTTAGGTCTAAATAATCATTGGAATATTGAAGCATTTCGCAACGCTGATAATTCCCAAATGAACTTACTGTAATGGCTCTAATCGTGAACTGATTAGTAGGTGGCAGGTTACTAGCCTTGTTCTGCTCTCATCGTCAATAGATTGGTAGTTAGCTAGTTACTTGCCTTGTGCTGTTCTCATCGGGAGCTGATGTGTTCTTGGCAACACACCTCATGCTGCTTTGTATTAACTGCAAGTCCGTCCGTCTTAGTAGCAAAGAAGCATTTCAGCTTTTCTTTTTTAATTCTTGATAGCCTAACTATTTTCTACTTCAAGTTATTCAGACATTGTGTTAACGCTTGGCGCATTTGTTTACTCTTGACTATTGTAGTAGTTTGGCTCTTCCTTACGGATGGCTAGCTACCTACTGGTCAAATGCGCATCAGCAAAGTGATTACTTTGCTACTCGGGGCATAGCTAGTAATTTAAGGCTTGTGTCATGGCCACCATGTTCAGCGGGCGGAGTTTTGTTTAACCTCACTCCTTGTTACTGGTGCCTCTGGTTGTGAACTGATGGTGGTAATTTCAACGAGTTGACCAAGTGTAATCAGTTATACTGCGTAATTTGTGACTTTTCTGCCATCTATGATTATATTCGATGCCAAACCCGCAGCTGTGCCGCGCAATGAATGAGTTTCTTGGCCCCTCTGGTTAGACTTTGAAACTACCTGATGCTTCTCATCCTGACAATTACAAAATAGTTTTGAATCATCTGATATATATTTAAGTCTCGGACTAAAGTCATTCAACGAAGATAGACCTTTGAAGTTGCTGTAATTTTAGTGTAATCCAACCGAAAAGACATGTATCTAGTTGTGAACGGTGTTGTGATGTGTTGTCTATTGCTGATTGTAACATTAACATTTTAACTTTTGCAGGTATGGTTCTTTAGTTAAATGCCTCCTTCTCGAAGCATCTGTTAGATTCACGGGGTGAACACCCTTATTCATCTCTATACCCAATCTTTGACACCCTTCACTTCTCCGCCACCTTGAAGACGACGGCGAATCCTGAGGGTTCTGATCAGGGTTGGTTGCGTGTTACTTCTCCTTGCTGCCGCCCGGTGAGGGCTGTGACCATAGGGCTTCAGCACCTGAGGAGTTCCTGTATCTCCTGTGGAACTCATAAAGGACATCGACTTGACGCAGTAATAAACCCAATCACTGTAATTTTATACACATTTGTCTATAACTTGATGCAGCACTGGTTGCTGGTTTGATTTTCTGCCCCAGCAAGATGCTGACTTCGCGCGCTAGAAAGCCTTGTCACTCTAATCTGTTACTAAGAAAAGATTCACACAGAATGCCATCGAGTTGCCCTTTTTTGTTTCTGGAAGTCTATTCTATGACTTCACGTGCCTCTGCAGACATTCATGTCTCTTGTTACTGTCAACTCTTATTCAGAATGCCATTATAAGATACTTTTAAGGATCTAATAGAGTTTAGGAACATTTATGTGGTCATTTGATCGTGTTTAGTTTGTATGATCAGTTTCTGTTTCTCGACGGTGAACACTTTACTCGCTATTTATTTGCAAGTAAAAGTTTACTAAGTTCTGCCTCCAATCTGCCACACTTTGATCCCCTTCGGAAGGCTTTGTTGCTCTAATTTGCTCACTTACTATTCGCGCTTCCGATTTTATTGTGCTTTATAAAAAACAGGCCATTTTCCTAACAACGTTGTTCTTCACAATTAAAAAATTTCTAGGTGAAAAACAATCGAATCTTCTTGGGCGGAGATTAGAGGCGTTGAACTCATTGTATTGTGAAAACTAGTATTTCCAAATGTCTTACCCACCTGCTGCTACAAAGGGGCTTCATCTAAACGCGGTGATATATTACTGCTATTTACTTTTAAGTCCAATCGTGCATTGTCCATGATTCAAAATGGCTTAACAAATCCTATGAATTATTGGTTGCGTCGAGCCCTCTATGATTTAGCCTAATTGAGTGCATGGAGCGAAGGATTCTTCAAGACAAAATCCTTTACTTATGATGTAATTTTTAAGGATTTTGTCCATGAATTGTCTCGCTTTGCGTTTGATGATGTGGTGCAGAATAGTTGGATAAATGTAACCGTTTATCGAGTGTGGTAGAACTAATATTTTTTTTTTAACTGTGAAGCTAATAAGTATTTTCAAAATTATTTTTTTATGCCTTATTATTGTTACTAGGCGCGTGTTAAATGCCGTGTCGTTTCCCAGGATTCTAAAACAAATTCTTGCTTCAAATTGTATTCGTCGAACAAATAAGGAACAAGTAGGTAAGGTAAAGTATAAATAGTTGAAAACCGTCGAACAAATAAGGAACAAGTAGGTAAGGTAAAGTAAAAATAGTTGAAAACTAATCTCTCCCATTATCTGCCATGCGACTAGTTGTGTGCCATTTGTCGTTTGGTCTGGAGCACTAGTTCGATGTCATCGGTCTCCCATTCATCAAAATGTCACTGTCGCGGCGTCTGTCGTATCGTACGCTTATCAGTGGAGGATATGTATTTTTTTAATGGGACCCAAAGGCCCCAGGAAAATGCCTCTACCGTTTATTTCTTAAGGCCCCCAAAGATAACGAGACCCCTGGCCCGAACGCTCGTCATGTGTTGTGGCATAAAACCATACTACTGCCACCTTCAGCCCTGCTTGTCACTGCCTTAACAACCGATCCGATCTGTAACTCCCCGAGCTAATAGGCTTACAAGCTAATTGAAGACAGAGCGTTGCCACGTTGCACTGCTAGTCCAAGCCTCCGCTTCAACCAGAACGGTTTGCGAGGATCCTCAGAGGTGTCAGATAACCGTCGGCCGGTGTCGCAGATCAGGAGGTTGCTGGACTTGCCAATAACGTTGGTCGTCTCGATAACAAAGTGTTCAAATAGGTAGCGGTCACGAAGAGATTGATACTTATTCTTGTTCTCTTCCGCATAGACCGCTCTGCCTGCATCTGAAAAAGAGCTAGGCAGGTGACTCGTCGCAAAGGTCTCTGCACAGGTGCAGTTTCGCCAAAAGTGTCCCTCTTTAGCAAATGGGAAGACTGTAACGTCATCAGGTCTGTGGGAACGCCCGCGAGACAGCATCAGCTTCTTCAGGGCCGCAGGCCTAATATAAAGGCCTGCACCTGCTGAAACACTATGAACATAAACATGCCGGTAGGTTTCTCGGACTGCGGGCTGTGCGCCAGCTGTGGTTCCTCCATCGCAGGAAGAGTTAGGGTTGAGGTAGAACATCAACTAGGGAAGAGCGGCATGTTGGCCAACGGCACAAAAGACGAACTAAGAGACTCGGAAAATGGCCACTACGTTTGTCAAATGAAAAGCTAATAACCAGTTGGTCCTGACAGACGTAGGGAAAGTCGCAATTTGCAACCTTTTCACGCGTCATTTGCTTAAACGTGTAACTTGGTCTAGGAAAGTGATCAAGTTAAAGCAGACAAGACGTATCCTTCTGAACGAGCACTACGCAAAGTTGGCCTCGGTACGATCCGTGAGCCCGGTATCGATCGAGACAACGGTAGATCATGCGCTGACGTGATATTATGATTGCGCCTGCCGGGCGCGACAGTTGGGCACAATGCCATATCGTGCTCGACAGTATCGGGCGAACTCCGGCATCGCAAACATGGATCGGAAGGGGCATTCCCCAGTATATGCTGGAATGACTGGAGGGCCGTGTGGCGCCCGCAACTCAGCGGTGACAGGTGGACCCTGTCCCCCTAGGGCAACCCCAACACCTCCACGTCCACTTCAGGCGTGTGACTCTGTAAGACCGTGTTAACTTTGTGTTCATCCAATGCAAGAGCTGTGAAGCGTGCGTGTATCTGTTTGGGCATAGATGTGTTCCCTATAGGACGGGAAAGGGTCGCGTCAAGAGAACCGAAGTGTGTTGCCGGTGTGTTATGTAGGTGTCGGTTGGTTTGACGTGGCTTCAAATGGTTATGGCAGGGATGTGCCTGGTCTACTATCTTGTTGAAGAATTAAGTTCCTCTCGTATCGAGATGATGTTCGAGAGGAAAGACCTTTGTTTCCTCATGGAAGTGCGGAATAGGTGTGACCTGTGTACAGCCTGTTACCATGCGCGAGGCCGTGTCCTGTATTCTTTGTATGTCATTAAATGTGTGTGGGGCGCAAGGTCGGAGGATCGGGCGGTGTTCACGTAGGAGATTATGGGCTAGATTTATTGTTTGCTTAGTTTTGCAATTGATTCCTTGGAGTGACCGTAAGTGGTTGTGGTAAGTGCCCGAGACCCGTTCAACCTAAGTTTAGCTTTATTGCCGATTTTGTTTGTGTGAGGTTTGAATGTCGTCCCCGAGTCCTAAGTTACTACAAGGATTGTTGCAGTAGTACTGTGGGATATGGAAGTGCTGTTGAGCGTAACATGAGGGTGGATGCGGTATTCACTGTTATTAGGTGTTGATAACGTGAGGGATGACTTGCTTGCTGACACCTTCAAGCTGGTGTCCAGCAGTCAACTTCAAAAGAGTTACAGAACGGCTAGAGATGTGCAGCTGCGACCTCGTGTTTGTGGTGTAAGGTGATTATTGTGAGGTCGTCCGCGTTTCAGCTGATGGAAGTTTTTTGTTCTGATGGGAGGGGCAGGTCGTGCAGGAAGGCATTGAAAGAGAGGGGAAAAGAACTGGACCTGTAGGACACCATTGGGGGAGGTGGCTAGTGTTTGGATAGGGTTTGTTGGAGTCTACCGCTTGTTGTTGGTCTGATGGTATGGTGTGGGTGTTAAAGAGTAGGATAGCCTTATGTGTGTCAATGTGATAAGTATTTTTGTTGTCTAGGCTTGTGATGGGTTTCCTTAGTTTTGGTGGTGAGATTCGGAAGTTTGTATTTGCGAGAACATGTCCAGCGTTCATCGTATTGAACCCTACGTTTTAAGAGGAGATTCTTGCCTCGTCAGTCCCTGCAGCCACTGGTGCCTGCCCCGCTTGTTGGTGCAGTCACGACACGCATTCGCAGCCCCAACTCCTTCCACTCTGGAACTAAGCTTAATCAAACTATAGAAGGAAGTGTAGGAATCACTGCTGTACAGCTCTTCACTTAACGGTTAGCATGTTTGGATAGTATCCGGTAACGCGTTGCTGCTGCTGTTATTTTTCCTGTTCGTCTTACTTCTCCTGTTATAAGTTCTAGTGCAGTTCTGAATTCATTGTTTGTTCTTCAATTGCATTAACAAATAAAAGAACTAATTGGAGGGAAAAAAATAGTCTCTGTTGAATCCCCATAAATTACAGTTTGAAAGAAATTGGTTGTCCTAAGCTCAGATCTTTGGCTTATGATATTTTTTATAGCTGCTCTGGAACTGTTGTTTACAGTTCAACAACCAAAGTGGATCTCGAACTCTGTCGATCATTGAAAAAAAATCACCGTGAGCATCACAATTGGCGTTTCCCGTTCCACTATCATCGAATCTTTGAATGTACTAGCAATTGAACTTCCTCTTCTGCGAGATGAACTCTTGCTGCAAAGCTATTTCAAAACAGGAAACTTGATCATCAACCCAGCCCTCAACCACATCAACATTTTTTGATGAACACCTCTGCGTCGAAAATAAATGTCAGTCTTCTTCCCAACGTGTGGGCAGCCTAATGATCGCACGAGACTTCACTCGCAAGGCAATCGGGCTTCCATTGTCTTAACGAATTCTTCAAATCGACACTCCTGCTTGTATGATCAGTCAACTTAGATTTACAAATATATATACCCTTAAGCAATTACTCCCACCAATATGTACTGTCGAGAATTTTCCAGACTGCTCGAGGAATATTATCCAAATTTTTGCCATTTTTACACTGACAGCTCCAAAATCGTCGCCGTAGGACCTATCAAAATCAATGGACGACTAATCTAACCAACCGCCTTTGCACAGGACACGTGGATGATTCACTACCATCCAAAGGACGCTGATATGGGACCGTTCATGGACGCCTAATCTAATCAACCGCCTTTGCACAGGACACATGGGTGATTCACTACCATCCAAAGGACGCTGATATGGGACCGTTCGCGCCGACAAGTCATTGGTGCCAATAAGCGTCTCACGGCGTGAAACGCACACTGAGTGCAATGCACTCGCGGCAGATAGTGAATGTTCTCAAATTTCCCTCTCACTCAACCAAACCTACTCGCCTACCAAAAAAATCACTTACGGTAAATACATCGCCTAGGCCTATACGAAATTGAATAGCAGTACATAAGAATAATTCTTATACCTCACCATGGATTTAGGATATTTCGCTGAAGTATTACTCCTGCATGCACTGGCGAGCATGTGCCACAGTTGAAAGTTCAAAGTAATTTCGGTTTCGATCAAGAGTTTCCGCACGCACTGGAGCGCGAACGGGCCCACCGATATAGGTGGGCCCGTGATCTAATTGGTCGAACTACCGACCTATACGGAGCACTGCAAATGTTGGACGGTGGTGTAGACGAGGTAACTCGTTCAACACTCAATGCACCTTGATACAATATATAATCGACTGAAGATATAAACGAATACCCAACCCACTTGGAGAACTATGCCTAAATCTTTCATTTGCGTTATAATAGAAAAGAAGAGAAAAGTGGCACGTGAAGGAGTAAGAACCTACCCTACGGGGAATCACACTAAGACTGACGTCAAAACTCCAATGGAGATAGACCCCAATCTGGAAATTCTAAAATAAAAATCAATGAAGTGGTTTCCGCACAAATCCCAGTGCGAACCTACTGAATAGGTACGGCCCTTCGGTGGAGCTCAGAAGACTCGTGTCAAAGATCCGTCGGAGATGGACCCATTAATCAAATTCGATCTAGTCACTCAAATCTAATGATCCCTAACATAGGTGTGTATACGACTACGTTGTTTTGTAACTATACACTGACGCGTTGAGTCTTCGGTGGAAATATGGCCCAAATCGAACATAACACCGACTGTTTTAGATGGACTAGTTCGACCACCGGCGGTGGTATGATCGTCTCACCTGGCCTAAAAATTGCAGGACGCTGGCCATACGCGTGTACCAGTTACTGTTTCGCCGCTAGACGTCCATCACTTGACTGATGATAGTTGTTTGTGTTGCGGAGTACTTAGTGTAGGTCCAGCATCTCCTTGTAGTACTGAACATCAATGTTCCGAAGTCGTCTGCGGAGCCCAGAATTAAAGCTACAATTATTGCACATATATTTATGAAGAAATTTTATACCGGCATATTTAGGCTATTGATGCACGTATATAGTTAGCTACCTATATTTTATGATATTTTCGTGATCTTGAACATTTGAATGAACATTTAAATGAAGTGATCTATTTTAATGAAGCTACCTTGTATTGAAGCTCAAAGTGTTGTTGAATAAATTGTAAACTGGTTCCTCTAGTGTTTCTTTAATCTCCGTGTCAAGAGTTCTTGTTCTTCTTACCTGGTTTATTTTTACAGTAATAAGTTTTAGAATTCTGTAGAATTTGTAAAAACTACAACTCGTTTGATATCCTCTCGTTTATTTGGTTCTGGCCGAGCATTTGTCAGGTTAGTGAATTATGTTTTTTCATGCATTTCTCACGAATTATCTTTTTTTTCTGGGGTGGATGGATGATTATTCATTTTATAGATCATTAACACTTTATTTTAGTATTTTATTATTTCTTCTTGCTTGGGCTCTATTATTTTTCTCTGCGCTTTTTTCATGGTGATAAATTTTGCATTGGTTATTTTTATCAAATGCATCTAGGTTGGTTGAGACAAGGTGACCCAGGGAGAGGAGGCACTCGTGGGATCCGCGGGACTCGGGGACCCGGGGTTTCGGGAACCCGGGGGACTTGGGAGACCATGTGGATTTGGGGTGGTCCACTTGGATCTTTCTGGGGCCCTTTGGGACACCCTTGAGACCCTTTGGGAGCCTTTTGAGAAACTGTGGGACCCTATAGAGGCCCCTCTGAATCCTGGAACCTCTGCTCCCCCCTCGCAGC